>SJYA01002375.1:1230942-1278940 GCA_006410615.1 Neotragus moschatus | reverse complement strand
TGGTGTGGGATGGGAGGGGGGAGGGGGAGTTGGGATTGGGAGCTCATGTACACTCGTGGCTGATTCATGTCAATGTATAGCAAAATGAATACAGTATTGTAAAGCAAAAGAAACTAAAAAATAAAAATTTAAACTTAAAAAAAATAAAATAAAGCTATAATAATCAAAACAGAATGATTTGCTTCTGGCACGAAAACAGACACATATATCAACAGAGCAGAACAGCAAAGTCAGAAAGAAAAATAAACCTATATATTGTCGGTTAGCTTATGAAAAAGGAGCCAAGAATATCTAGTGGGGAAAGGGCAAGCTTTTCAAAATGGCACTGGGAAAACTGGAGAGTCCTATGAAAAACTGAAACTGTACCCTTGTTTTTTATCGTACACAAAAATCTAAAACAAAGCGATTAAAAGTTGAATATAAGACTTTAAGTGACTAAACTCCCAGAAAGAATACATTGAGGTAATCTTCTTGCCATTGGTCTTTGCAACGAGTTTTGAGATTTAACACCAAAACCTAAGGCAACAACTGCAAAAACAAACTAGTGGGACCACATCAAACTCCAATCAAAGAAACATCAACAAAATCAAATGGCAATTTACAGGTTGACAGAAGATATGTCCAAATCATATATTTGATAAAGGCTTAATATCCAAAATACACGAGACATACAACTCAAGGGCAAAAAAACCCCCCAAAATCCAAAATTTTAATGGAGTGTAAGGAAAGTAAGAGTTTCAATAAATCTGAAGATTAGACTGTAGATGAGAGACACAGCAAGGTTTTCCTTCTAGAACAACAAAAGCCTGTGCCTTCCTGGTGTTAATTTCTTCATCTCCACTCACTTGTTTGACAATTACAGTTCACAGTGTACATTCTTCAATCAATAGCAATCACCCCACAGTGAGCTATAATGTATACTAAGAACAGCCCCACTGGGGGAAAAAACCTAATATTTGCATCCTTACTAATGAAGCATATCAAAAGGAAGGTAATTTCTGGAATTTACCACTTCATTGTTTCTATATTTCATTTCAAAATTGAGCCACCTAGTAAGGAAAATGAATTAAGAGACCTCAATAATATATAGATAGGAAATCAGTTTTAAATGGGAGCATTAATGGATTATAATTTGGGGGTAATTTATTACTACTGTTGTAACTGTAGTCCTTTTGATTCTCTATTGCATCCATTAATAATTTATTACAAATATTAATACCAACACAGGGACACATACTACTAAAGTTATAGTGACTAGAGAAAGACATAGGATGTATTAGGCAAGAAGTAAAAGTATAGGAAGTCAGCAATGGTAGTAAAGTAAAGGGCAGTATTGCCTTGAGAGGAAGGAAGGTTCTCAAAGTTTCTTGAAACACCAAGATCGAGCCAGATGTGAGGAATTAGCTTAATTTGTAAACCAGAAACTCTACCAGAAGAAATTTAAGTTCATAAAAACATTACGATGCTAAAAACAAAATTTGGCCAGAAAACAGGGTAGGGGCGGGTATATAGACACTCAAAGTTCTCCATTGCTTAGTGCATCAGGTACTCAAGGACCACCCTCACTGAGGTCTTTCTCAATTGCTCAACCTGCAGGTACCAGCAAGGGAAAAGAGACAGCTACTCCACAGGCAGTTGAACCCTCTTTTATGGCCTCCTGGCTTTCCTTAAGAAGCATCCCATGCAGCAGGTTTTCTAATCCCATCCCATCAGGCTGACTCCCCATAATCAACAGGAGTCCTCTCCCTGGGATCATTCCACAATCCCCATGGCTCCAGCTCCCAGCTTCTGTGGACACCAGTGCACTTACAACCCTGTCCAAGGTATGAAAGGCTGCAGCATGGCTTGTCTATGTGGTTCTCACTCTGTTCAGACTGTCACAGATTAGCGAGTTCACTCCCCAACTGCTTCAAATGCCTCCCCCGTCCCAGTGGACAGCCTTGGACATGGGAATCTCTGCCTGGTGCTTCAGCTCCTTCTCCCCCTGGCGCAGGCTGGTCCCACTTGCTCTCCTCCTTCTTTCCCTTTCCTCCTTGTCCCTTCTTTCCTTTGTCTTACTGAGTTCTGTGTGGATCCAGATATTCCTTCTCAGTAGTCAGGGAGTCCTGCCAGTATCCACCTGGTCTTCTGTGAGAACTGCTGCGTCTTTAGACATTCTTGACGCATTCTGGAGAGAGGTGTACCCCACTCCCACCTACCCCTCCGTCATCTTGTCCACCCTCTTTTGTGCATGTATTAGAATCAAGTTTCCCTTTCTATTAAGTAACACTGTCATCACCACACATATTTAACTTTTGTTTTTTGAGGAGAACACAGGTAACTTCCACTCTCTTCAGTTCTGTCAGTCATTCAGTGGTGTCCCTCTCTATGTGACCCCATGGACTGTGGCAACACAGGTTTCCCTGTCCATAACCAACTCCAAGCTTGTTCAGTCTCATGACTAGATCTTATGATTAGATCATGAGGCTCAAACTTAGATCCTCAGACCTTATTAATTTTGTATTCATGAAAATATGTAACCTTTAAGAATCTCTCCCTATTTGTCCTACCCTCCAGTCTTTGGCAATCATTTTTTGTACTCTGAGTTCCATCTTTTTTTTTTTTCTACTGAGTTTCCTTATAATCGAGATTATATGGTATTTGCCTTTCTCTGATTTAGTTCACTTAGGGTGATGCCCTTCAGTTTCATCCATGTTACCACAAATGGAAGGATTTATTTCTTTTTCTAATGGCTAAATAATATTTAACTATATATGTCATATCACATTGTTTTAATCCATTCACCTCTTGAAAGATACTCAGGTTGTTCCTATACCAAGGCTACTGTGAATAATGCTGCAGTGAACATGGGAATACAGATCTCTCTTTGAGACAATGATTTCATTTCCTTTGACTATATATCCAGAAGTGGGATAATGCATCACATAAAAGTTCTCTTCTAAATTTCTTGAGGAATCTCCACAGTACTTTTCCATGGTAGTTGCACTGGTATACATCCCCACCAACAGTGCATAAGCACTCTCTTTTCTCCACGTCCTCAATAACATTTGTCATTGCTTACATTTTTGGTACTAGCCATTCAAACAGGTATGACATGATATCCCTTGTGCTTTTGATCTGCATTTCCTTTGGTTATTAGTGATGCTGAGCATCTTGTCATGTACCTATTGATCATTTATATGTCTTACTTGTGGGAAAATGTCTATTCTTTAAAGATGTAGCATGCATTATGTTCACTATATTCCAATATATGAAACTCAGTTGTCGACCTATATATCAACAACGAGCTTTCAGAAAGTGGAATAAAGAAAACAATCCCATTTACTATTGCATCACAAAAAGATAAAACACTTAGAAATAAACTTAAGCAAGGTGTTGAAAGATTTGATGCAAAACCTTTAAGACATTGATAAGAGAAATTTAAAAAGAGTTAAAGATATGTAAAGTTAGGTTGTCTATTCACTGTGTTTCTTGAGGTAGGATTTGTATTATTATAAACTTCCTTCTTAGAACTGCTTTTGTTACATCCTATAGGTTTTAGATCATCATGTTTTCATTGTTCTTTGTTTCTATGAGTGTTTTGATTTCCCTTACTTCTTCAGTGGAGAAGACAATGGCACCCCACTCCAGTACTCTTGCCTGGAAAATCCCATGGACGGAGGAGCCTGGAGGGTTGCAGTCCATGGGGTCGCTAAGAGTCCGACACTTCTTCAGTAACCTGTTCATTATTTAGAAATGTGTTGTTTAATCTCCATGTGTTTGTGTTCTTTACAGTTGTTGTTTTTTTCCTATGATCGATATCTGGTCTCATAGTGTTATGGTCAGAGAAAATGCTTGATATAATTTCAATTTCTTTAAATTTACTGAGGTTTGATTTATGACCCAAGATGAGGAAAATGTTCCATGTGCACTTGAGAAGAAAGTGTATTCTTCTGCATTTGGATGGAATGTGCTGAAGATACCAATTAGGTCTGTTTGCTCTAATATTTCCTTTTAGGCTTATGTTTCCTTATTAATATTCTGTTTTGATGATCTGTCCATTGGTATAGGTACGGTGTTAACATGCTCTACACTTATTGTATTGCTGTCAACTTCCCCTTTTATGTCAGTGTTTACCTATGTATTGAGGTGCTCTTATGTAGGGTACCTAAATATTGAAAATTGTTGTCTTTTTCTTGGACTGATCCCTTGGTCATTTGTTAGTGTCCTTCTTTATCTCTTATAACAGTTTTTATTTTAAGGTCTATTTTTTCTGATATGAGAATTGCCAATCCGGCTTTCTTTTTTTTTTCCATTTGCATGGAATATCTTTTTCATCCTCTCACTTTCAGTCTGTATGTGTCTCAAGAACTGAAGTGGGTCTCTTGTAGACAGCATACATATGGGTCTTGTTTTTGTATCCATTCAGCCAGTCTGTGTCTTTTGGTAAGAATGAGAGAAAATAATAGCAAAAAAACAACTGAAAAAGGATTGCCTTCTAAAATAACAGCATCTCAAACAACTCAGTCATCAAGAGATGGCAAGAACTGCAAAAATAAACTAGTGAGACCACATCAAACTCAAAACTTTCTATGTAGTAAAAGAAGCCATCAATAAAATGAAATGGCAACATATGGAATTAAAAAAATTATTTGCAAATTACATATTTGGTAAGGGCTTCATATCCAGGTGTATATAAGAGATTCATGCAACTCATAGGAAAAGAAATCAAACAACCCAAATTGTTAAATGAGCAAAGGAAGAGTAAGTGTTTTGAAAAATCTGAAGAGTAGAGTGTTTATGAGAGACATGGTAAGTTTTTCCTTCCAAAACAGAAGCCTGTGTCTTCCTGGCATTTCATTGTTTATCTCCAATTACCTGTTTGGTGACTGCAGTTCACAGTATACATCCTTCACTCAATAGCAATCAGCCTACACTGAGATATATGTGCTAAGAAGAGCCCTACTAACTATAAAAAACTAACAATTACATACTTAATCTTGAAGCATATAAAATCCAAGGTGATTTTCAGAACTTTCCACTTCTTTGTTTTCTACGTTCTATTTCAAAATTGAACACCTAATATGGAAAAATGAGTAGGGGACCTCAACAATGCATGGATAGAAAGTTAAAACTGGGAGCATTACTGGATTATAATTTGGGGGAATGTATTATTACTAACACTTGTAATTTTATTCCCCTTATTTCTCATGTACGCTAGGTTGATATTGATTTAAAATAGTAATACCAGCATAGAGCACATAGTACTCAAGTTACAGTAGATTGAGAAAGACAAAGCTTATGAGGCAGGAAGGGAAATCACAGAAAGTTAGCAATGGTATCAAAACAAGGGGCATAATGCCTAGAAAGGAAGCAGAATTCTCTAATTTTTGGAGAAAACATGAAGAAGCCAGATGTGAGCCAACCAGCTTAAGCTGTATACCAGGAACTGCACCAGAAGGAAAATGAAGTTCATAAAATATGCTGATGCTAAACACCAAAATCCAGACAGTAAGAGAACAGGGTAGGTTTTGTGTAGATGCTGAAAACTACTCAGGAGGTAGACATGGAAGAAAATACACTAATGAGCATCGAAAGATCAAAGCACAAAAGAGTCTGAAAAATAAATAGTAAAGGGACTTGGTAGTCTGATCAAAAGAATAAGAGAATCAAATTAGGAAACCAAAATATAAAGACTTGTGCACATGATAGACCCAGAGAATGCTCAGCAGAGAAAATTTTGGCCTTAGTGGACAAGCGAACAGAAGCCTCCAGCATCAGGAACAAAAACCCTGGGCAGGACTCATGACTATGTGCTTCTGGGAACAGCCTCATTTTCAAAATTTGGGCACTATACCACCTAAAAGCGAACACGAACAAGGATTACAGCTTGCTATGGCACTGAATCACAGATAATAGTGTTTGTAAGTTTATTCTTCTCATTCAACTATAAAGTTAATGAATTACTAACCAGTGATAACTGACACCATCAGTTTGCAGTCAGATCCTCTTTAGTCATACAATAGATATGTGAACCTGTTATATGATCCCCAATAACAGTTTTTATAATTGAATTTATTGATGTTTAATTGAAGGGGACTTGCTTTACAATACTGCACTGCTTTCGGCCAAACCTCAACATGAATCAGCCATAGGTATACCTGTGTCCCCTCGAATTTGAACCTCCTTTCCACCTTCCTTCCTGTCCCAACCCTCAAAGCTGTTACAGAAAAATATGGAAGGCTTCACAAATTTGTGTGTCTTCCTTGGGCAGGGGCCATGCTAATCTTCTCAGTATTAGTCCAATTATTTAATATATGTGTTACCAAAGCAAACACACATCTAACATTTTAACAGAATAAAAAAATCATACAGTTAGTCATCTACCAATAAATGATCAATTACATTAGGAATTAAGGTATTTTGCTGTATTTACTATCCATTATAGAATTGAATTTTATAAGGTCCAAAATTCCATGTAGGAATTAATCACATATTTATGCATAACGCATGTATACATGCACCAAAGTATATGCACACAAACATGTTTGTGTTATACAACCTGTTATTCTCCTTGCCTCTCACCATAAGCTCTTTAGTTGCTGAGAGATATAGTCCCAAATTTCCCCAACTTATATGTCTCCTTTTTGAGAACCACCTTTTTTATTTTCATCACCTAATTTCAAATGACCAGTTTATTCTTAGATACCATGCCCCTTTAAACAAACGCAGAGCAGAGAAAACCTCGTAAATGCTGATATCTTATCCTTCATTAAATTACCACTCTTTTGGTAAATTGGAAAAAGAATCATGTTCAGATCTCACTGAGGAGGATAAAATCTCTATTTTATTAGTTCTCTTGTCCAAACTCAATTCTTGCTCACTTCAGTCTTAAATTCTGCTTACTTACAAAGGACGCACAGGACAAGTAATATTAAAATCACGCTTGCAAGAGTCTATGGTTTTATGCTTCTGTTGGCCAAAGGTAGGGCCAGGAATAATTTCTGAAATTTTACAGTACATCACGGAAGCATGAAGGTCTAGTTCTCCTATCAAAGAGGAGATGTTTGGAAATGGTTCAAAAACTAAGCTGCATGGGTTGTCAGAATATACTCCTTACCAGACAGATAAATTTTGTCCCTAAAAAATCAAAGTCAGGAAAAGGGCAGGCCTTGTGCGCAGAGCCAATGACGTTGTCTTGGATGCTGACCAGGTAATATTCTTATATTAGCATGTGGAGTTTTATTTGCTGTTTTCTCGAGGAACAAAATGTATTGAGAAGATTAAGGATGCATAAAAGTAGAAGAGCTGTCAAGGTGCCTAGAAGAAAGGCTAGCCAGGAGAATCAGGCCCCCACATTGATAATTGTCAAAGACTGTAACAGTGAGTGTTTTATAGACAGAGCAGAACAAGTGGGTAAAACCAATGTTCTAGGGTCACTGCTGTTTTGCAGTCAAAGACAAAATATTTTTCTCTTTAAGCAGAGTCATCACAGCTCTGGATGTGGTCCTGGTTACACATATGCAGACGAGAGCCACAGGCATGTGTGATGTGACATCAGGAAGTGAACAGATGAGTGTATTGTTGCCCCGTCACCTGCATCTGCTAATAATGGGACCTGTGGAAAATTACTTGCCCTCTCCAAGTCATTACATCTTCACTGACATAACTTGATGATCATAGTGAAGATTAAGGCTATCTCACAAGGCTACTGTGAAACACAAATTTTAAGATGTTTTAAAGCTTTTGGGAAAGTATCAAAGACATGCATAGGGTTATAAAGGTGAGTGAGCAGACCCAAGAAACAGCATCCTTTTTCTCTTGGTATTCTCTCTGTACTCTATAGTGCAATCAGTCAGTAATGTGTTTACTGTTAACACAGCGTGATGGTAAACCACACAGATCAATTATATTTTTCTTGTCATTTCAGTGTCTAAAATGCAGGCATTAGTCAATGTAGAGTGAAAAAAATTACGAACTCCTAGAGGGCCTCGCTGCTCAGAGTCTGCAGAGTTCCAACATTAAACTGTCTTAAAAGAATGGACTAAACAAACACTCTGGCTCAGAATTAAGTTCCAAATGTTTGCAGAGCACAGAAGTACTTCTGGGAGCAATACAAAAATGCAAGGAGTAACCTATTCTCCAACTATCTATTTGTGCAAATATCAGCATCCATGTAAATTGATACAGAATGTGCTCCTTCTTCCCCACCCCAGCTACTACAGCATCAACTCCTTGTTAAGCTAAGGTGACTAGATCATCTCACTATAGCTCATGTTTTTATTTAAGCAGGGTCCTGTCTGCTCCTGCTGCTGGTCATGTCAAATCTGCTCTTGTGCCAAGGAAACTTATGCCCGTCCTGCAGTCGTGATGTATTTGGCTTCCCCCTGAAAACACTTACAGATCTGTTTATCGATGCCGCCAGGCTGTCCCACGACTTCCATTACCTTTCCGCCATAATGTTCAATGAGTTTGTAAGTACTGTGGTGGTGGTGGTTTAGATGCTAAGTCGTGTCCAACTCTTGTGACACCATGGACTGTAGCCCACCAGGCTCCCAGATGGAACCTGGCTTAAGTGACTGGGCTCTACTGTCCTTTAAACAAGAAGGCTACATCAGCCAAACTTCAAATAACACAGTCTCTATGTCAAACAAGCCGTCTGCTGATAAGATGTGGAAATTGAAGAAAGGATCCGTTTTGTGAAATCTCAAAGATTCATTAGAAGTGCAATAACATTTTCAATTTCCTTTCATTCATTTTCTTTTGTAAATTTCCAAAATAAATGATGTTGTATTTGTCAGCTTGGAATGACATAAAAGATTACAATAGACTCACTGGAATAAACAATGGAAATTTATTTCCTCACAGTTCTTGGGGCTATGTACCAGATAAGGGTGCCAGCAAGGTGAGGTTCTGATAAGAACTTTCTTCCCACACTGGCTTCTGCATGTGTCCTCACACAGGGTGGTAGGTGGGGAAGAGAGATAGAATAAAAGACACAGAGACACAGAGAGAAGTCTCTGGTGTTTCGCTTCATGAAGACACTAAACCTATTGGATGAGCATTCCACCCTAAGAGCTCATTTAACCTTAATGGGCTTCGCTGGTGGGCTCAGATGGTAAAGAATCTGCCTGCAATGTGAGAGACGTGGGTTCTGTCCCTGGGTCTGGAAGATTCCCTGGAGAAGGAAACGGCAAGCCACTCCAGTATTCTTGCCTGAGAACTCCCATAGACAGAGGAGTCTGGTGGGCTACATCCATGGGGGTCCCAAAAAGTTAGAACCCTTTTCAAAACACAGTACTTTGGAAGTTAGGGCTCTAACACATGAATTTGAAGAACACACATTCAGTCTACAATACTACCTGACATAAAGCACTTTAAGGTGGGACTGGGGAAAGGGAAGCATGTTGATTTACTGGTGCTTCAGTGTCTCTCTGGGCTTTTTTCTCCAGGCTCAGAGTAGATAGCCAATAAATGAGAACTGCTCTGCAATGAACTGGGTGGATGGAATATGTTGTTGCAGAAGGCTGGAATCCGGTCACAAGGACAAATAATGGTAGTTTTTTTAATGCTACAAATTATTGTTTTAAGATTTGCAGGGTATAGCTTTAGAGCTACAGTAGAAGGGGAGTTTACAATTGGAAACAATTATTCTCTTTCTGATGAAGTTATTTGAAAGTTGTATGTTAATTCTTTTAGGTCAGTCAAAGAACACACAGTAGAGCAGACAGCTAATAAAAAGCGATACTAAAGGTTTCTAGTAAATTCGCGTAGTTCTTTTTACTCACAAGTTTTTGTTTCATCCTCCATTATTGACTGTCCATTTCTTTTCCAACTCTTCCAAGTAATCTCTTTAAATGTGCATAACTTTCGGTAAAGATTACTTTTTCTCTATCAATGTATTAGCTAGATTTCTACTCTTATTATTCTCAGTCCATTGCTTATTATTTCCTATAACTTTATGCCATGTTTTTCTGACGTACTATTTTGTCACCATAAACAAGATTGTATTCTGCACCTGGGATGAACACTAAGCTTTTTGGTGGGCGGATTCGGAGATAAGTCAAAGTCATAACTGTATAACTCCTTTTAAGGGAATATATTGGTTCTAACCCACAATAAACAAGAGATTAAATGTTTAGATATAGGTGCTTGCATGCATTCTAAGTCACTTCAGTTGTGTCCAACTCAACTTTGCAGCCCTCCTGACTGAAGTCCAACAGGCTCCTCTGTCCATAAGATTCACAAGGCAAGAATCCTGGAGTAAGCTGCTGTACCCTCTTGCAAGGAATGCTCTCTACCTAGGGATCAAACCTGAGTCTTCTTATATCTCCTGCATTGGCAGGAATGTTCTTTACCACTACCATCACCTGGGAGGCACCAATTATTGGTACTTATGTACTATATTTGGAGAAGAGNCTACAGCATCAACTCCTTGTTAAGCTAAGGTGACTAGATCATCTCACTATAGCTCATGTTTTTATTTAAGCAGGGTCCTGTCTGCTCCTGCTGCTGGTCATGTCAAATCTGCTCTTGTGCCAAGGAAACTTATGCCCGTCCTGCAGTCGTGATGTATTTGGCTTCCCCCTGAAAACACTTACAGATCTGTTTATCGATGCCGCCAGGCTGTCCCACGACTTCCATTACCTTTCCGCCATAATGTTCAATGAGTTTGTAAGTACTGTGGTGGTGGTGGTTTAGATGCTAAGTCGTGTCCAACTCTTGTGACACCATGGACTGTAGCCCACCAGGCTCCCAGATGGAACCTGGCTTAAGTGACTGGGCTCTACTGTCCTTTAAACAAGAAGGCTACATCAGCCAAACTTCAAATAACACAGTCTCTATGTCAAACAAGCCGTCTGCTGATAAGATGTGGAAATTGAAGAAAGGATCCGTTTTGTGAAATCTCAAAGATTCATTAGAAGTGCAATAACATTTTCAATTTCCTTTCATTCATTTTCTTTTGTAAATTTCCAAAATAAATGATGTTGTATTTGTCAGCTTGGAATGACATAAAAGATTACAATAGACTCACTGGAATAAACAATGGAAATTTATTTCCTCACAGTTCTTGGGGCTATGTACCAGATAAGGGTGCCAGCAAGGTGAGGTTCTGATAAGAACTTTCTTCCCACACTGGCTTCTGCATGTGTCCTCACACAGGGTGGTAGGTGGGGAAGAGAGATAGAATAAAAGACACAGAGACACAGAGAGAAGTCTCTGGTGTTTCGCTTCATGAAGACACTAAACCTATTGGATGAGCATTCCACCCTAAGAGCTCATTTAACCTTAATGGGCTTCGCTGGTGGGCTCAGATGGTAAAGAATCTGCCTGCAATGTGAGAGACGTGGGTTCTGTCCCTGGGTCTGGAAGATTCCCTGGAGAAGGAAACGGCAAGCCACTCCAGTATTCTTGCCTGAGAACTCCCATAGACAGAGGAGTCTGGTGGGCTACATCCATGGGGGTCCCAAAAAGTTAGAACCCTTTTCAAAACACAGTACTTTGGAAGTTAGGGCTCTAACACATGAATTTGAAGAACACACATTCAGTCTACAATACTACCTGACATAAAGCACTTTAAGGTGGGACTGGGGAAAGGGAAGCATGTTGATTTACTGGTGCTTCAGTGTCTCTCTGGGCTTTTTTCTCCAGGCTCAGAGTAGATAGCCAATAAATGAGAACTGCTCTGCAATGAACTGGGTGGATGGAATATGTTGTTGCAGAAGGCTGGAATCCGGTCACAAGGACAAATAATGGTAGTTTTTTTAATGCTACAAATTATTGTTTTAAGATTTGCAGGGTATAGCTTTAGAGCTACAGTAGAAGGGGAGTTTACAATTGGAAACAATTATTCTCTTTCTGATGAAGTTATTTGAAAGTTGTATGTTAATTCTTTTAGGTCAGTCAAAGAACACACAGTAGAGCAGACAGCTAATAAAAAGCGATACTAAAGGTTTCTAGTAAATTCGCGTAGTTCTTTTTACTCACAAGTTTTTGTTTCATCCTCCATTATTGACTGTCCATTTCTTTTCCAACTCTTCCAAGTAATCTCTTTAAATGTGCATAACTTTCGGTAAAGATTACTTTTTCTCTATCAATGTATTAGCTAGATTTCTACTCTTATTATTCTCAGTCCATTGCTTATTATTTCCTATAACTTTATGCCATGTTTTTCTGACGTACTATTTTGTCACCATAAACAAGATTGTATTCTGCACCTGGGATGAACACTAAGCTTTTTGGTGGGCGGATTCGGAGATAAGTCAAAGTCATAACTGTATAACTCCTTTTAAGGGAATATATTGGTTCTAACCCACAATAAACAAGAGATTAAATGTTTAGATATAGGTGCTTGCATGCATTCTAAGTCACTTCAGTTGTGTCCAACTCAACTTTGCAGCCCTCCTGACTGAAGTCCAACAGGCTCCTCTGTCCATAAGATTCACAAGGCAAGAATCCTGGAGTAAGCTGCTGTACCCTCTTGCAAGGAATGCTCTCTACCTAGGGATCAAACCTGAGTCTTCTTATATCTCCTGCATTGGCAGGAATGTTCTTTACCACTACCATCACCTGGGAGGCACCAATTATTGGTACTTATGTACTATATTTGGAGAAGAGAATGGCACTCCACTCCAGTACTCTTGCCTGGAAAATCCCATGGATGGAGAAGCCTGGTGGGCTGCAGTCCACAGGGTTGCTAAGAGTCGGACATGACTGAGCGACTTCACTTTCACTTTTCACTTTCATGAATTGGAGAAGGAAATGGCAACCCACTCCAGTGCTCTTGCCTGGAGCATTCCAGGGGCGTGGGAGCCCAGTGGGCTGCTGTCTATGGGGTTGCACAGAGTCGGACATGACTGAAGTGACTTAGCAGCAGCAGCAGCATGTACTATATTTCGTTCAAATACTAAGAAAAAAAAAAGATAATGATAAAACAGAGAAGGGGAAGCGTTAAACTTAGAAATGCTTTATGTAAAATCATTTGTATAGACACAATGTGTAGAAAAAGTAGGAAAGGAATGACTTTCAAATTTTGTGATGCCCCCACCATTAAAAAAAGTCACACATCTATCAAACATGTTAATGTTCTGGTAATGGGTTAATCTGAATGCCAAACGACCCTAACTAATTGCATGATCACTTCCAGAATGAAAAATATGCCCAGGGCAAACAGTACTATATCAATGCCACCAAGAGCTGCCACACCAATTGCCTTCATACTCCTGAAGAAAGAGAAAAAACCCAACAGATGAACATGAGTCTTTCACCTGTTTTTTTTTTTTTTTTTTACCAGATCAAATGAGACAGTATGTAGCTTACCAGGCTTCAGATTATTAGAGGTAATGGTAATTGTACATACAGAAAAAGGTGAAGGAACTGTAAGCAATTGAAGAGAAATTATATTATGCAATTAATGAAGTATAAGCAGAAACAAGTGATGACTAAAGATCTGTAGAAGCAACATAAATAACAGGTCTATAAATCGTCCATGCAGACAAGTTTAGTTCAACCAATGCATTAGACACAGGATTGCAGCTATTATACTGTACGCAAACAGGAAATGAATGGAAATTTTCATGTATAAAATATAAGGTTGCAAAATTCATGAAATGTAAGAAACACACCCAGTTTTGAGTACTCCATGTTACTAGTGACTCCTACGTGGAGTCCTATACGGCACCATCTGAGCCATCGTATCTTCCTTTCAAGAATCTCCTGATTCTGCTTCTACTTCTCTGACACCTTCATTCGTCATTCTCAATGACTCCTCTGTCACCTTTTATTCTTAATTTGTACGTCTCCCCCACAATGGCCTATAGAACACTGCTTTGTTTCTCATGGCCACAAAAATTGCCTCTGTTCTGAGGACTACACAGTTTACATATCAAGCCTCAATCATTTATGGCAGCTCCAAATTTTCACCATTATAATCTCTCCTTTCTGATTTCCTGTATTATCCTTCATCCTAACATTATTTAAAATATTTTCACATGCATCCCCCCCCTTAAAATTCTCTCTCTCTACAACCTTCTTAATGACACCAGCATTCTTTTCCTCTGTCAAGCTCGTTAATAAAGAGGATGATCAAGTAAAGGAAAAGGTCAAAGTTGAGGAGGAGGAGGGATTGTTCAATAAGCTTAAATTTAAAGTTTACTGAGAGTTCCTACATGGACATATATTTTACTGAGCACTTTACGTGCATAACTATATTTAATCCTATTCAGTTCTCTGTTCTTTACCAGTGAAACAGTTCATGGCTGTAAAGAAATCAAGCATATTAACTAGAGATCTTCAGGCCCCGGGATTTTCAGGCTTAACTCTGCTAGTAGTAGTGAACTAGGGGGGAAAACCCTCCTTTGTGAATCCCACTGATGCTGTTACTAAAGACAACGTTGTGCCATTTTCTGCCCGGAGACATGTCAACAAAACAGACTCTTCTGATGTCAGCAGGGGCTGGTGTCGGGATCAGCTGAGGAGAGAAGCCTGTTTAGGAATGCCATGTCTTCTTCCTTGTCTCTGTGTTGTAATATCATAAAACAATTACCGATCAAAATCAATATGAAGGACTCGTCTGATTCATTAATACAAATGAATCACTGGGTGACAGTGATGTGGGCACAGGTGGAATCCCTCCTTCCTGGGTCAGGCACTGCAGGCACGTACTGACTTGCCATAAAATACTTAGATTCTCTCACTCAAATATACAAACATAAAAGAACTAAATGAGTGGGTGGTAGAATTTCAGAGGAAAGCGAAAAGTCTTCATGTTACATAGAACTCATCAGAAGAATGTCTCTAAAATACCTAGACTCTTAATAATTCAGTGAAGTGTGAGCTAATAGCTTATGTTTTATACCTTTGCAACTTTTACTACCTTCAAAAACCTCTGCATACACACAGGAATAACCAAGATTTTTAGGTCAGCTGCTCTGAGCAAAGATCACATGTTACCAAAACCAGTGAGCTGTGATTATTTTAATGAGATTGTTTATTCTGGTTGCTTAGAATGAAGCCCTTAGTAAGTGGATACTCACGTTACTGTACTCCTGGAATAGAGCTCTGTACCATCTAGTCAAAGAGCTGCCGAGTTTGAAAAATGTCTCAGATGCTATCCTATCAAATGCCATAGAGAATGAGAAAAATTCAGACAAACTTCAAGGATTCATAGAGAGGCAGTTCAGCCAGGTGAGCATCCTGCAGAGGGCTTTCTTGCTTTTGTCATGAATGAAAGAGATGACCTCTGTAATGCGTAAGGAGTTTGGAAATATCTCATTTTGTAAGAAAAAGATTCATGACTTCTATATACTAGACTGCTACTACATAAAGCAGGAGCCTAGTCATTCATAGTGATAGACTCTACTGTAAAGGAATCAGAGTTTCACTGCAATTTTTGACATGTGCAGCCTTCCTTGCATTGCACACAATTCCAGCAAAAGCTTGCTTCTTCCTGGGCACAGGTGGTTGAAATATTTTCAAGAGTAAGAGAACTAGAGGACAGAATTTCCAAGATCAGCATTTTCTTCAAAATATCCCAGGACATCTGCTATTCAAATTCCACTTGTCTTCTTTCTCTATTCTCCTCAAATCAAAGGATGAGAGTGGGAAAGAAGGAAAGAGAAAGCTAAAACTAAACTTGAGTTATGTTTCTACTTTAAAGATTCCTAATAGTTTTCTCATAGGCTGGCTCCAAAATCCCTATCTAGAGTTTTA
Source organism: Neotragus moschatus (assembly GCA_006410615.1). Lineage (NCBI taxonomy): Eukaryota > Metazoa > Chordata > Mammalia > Artiodactyla > Bovidae > Neotragus > Neotragus moschatus. The sequence goes on along the minus strand of SJYA01002375.1, from coordinate 1,263,250 downwards.
TATTTGTATGTCTTCTCCATATTGTAAATTGATAATTAGAAGGGACAAAATAAGCTAATTCTAATAAAATGCATAAGTCATTATCTTTTGGGTGTTCAGATTATTTTTCCAGTCAGGTGGAAGATGTACGAGGCTCATATTTATTGGTCAGGAGTCCCATCCCTGACATCCAGCGATGAAGATAGGTGTCATTCTGAATTTTATAACCTGTTCCAGTGCCTGCACAGTGATTCACATAAAGTTGACATGTACTCCAAGATCCTGGCATGCCAAATCCGCAAAACATGCTAAATCCGCACAACATGCTAAATCCGCACCCATCCCATCCAGTTCTGAGATGGTCATAATGATCTATCCCATAGAAAGCTACTTTGAAATTTACAGCATTTTAATGCATGCTCTATGAAATGGGTCTTCTCTTAAAAAAAAAACAAACACAGACTCTGTAGAGATGTCAAAATCTAAGAGGGCAATTTGTTCATATTTCCTATCTTCATTTAATAGAAAATCAAAAGAAAATCCACACCTACAATTGAGAGAATGCAGCGCCTATTAAAATTAGTCACAAATAGAGGAAGCTGGCCTTATCAAAGACCATTAAGAGATTACTTAAGAATCACAGCCAATTATCCTGGGTCAAGTTATTAGAATCAAAGAATTAGACACTTGTTCATGGTTTGGTCATGCTACCAAGAAGACTGAATTCTCAGGATTCTTTATGAAAGCCAGCCACAAACTGTCAGCCAACTATCTCAGTGTTACACCAGACAATACAAATGCTTTGCACTTTTGTGTAAATAACATGAGATTTACTGAACTGTCTAAAGATTGTTAGGATGCTGTCTTAGTCCTTCTCGGTTGCTATAACAAAATATCACAGGCTTCAAAACAATGGAAATGGATTTCCACAGCGTGGTCATTCAGGGTCCATTCTGGCCACACACTTCTTACTGTACCCTCACACAGGGGAAGAGCTCTGGAGCTCTGTGTGTCTCTTATATATAAAAGCACTCAACTCATTGAGGAGGCTCCATCCTTATAACTCCATCACCTCACAAAGGCCCCACCTATGGATGCCATAACCATGGGAATCAGGATTTCATCATATGAAATTTCTGGGGGATACAAAGGTTGAGACCACAGCAGATACAAACGTGAACTGGCTCATCCTCCTCCAGGAGCTGTCTTCACCCACACTCCACTGCCTCCTCATCTCCTGCATCACCTTGCAGCCATTCCACACATTCCATCACTCTGGGTTTCACAAGTCCAGGTCAGTCAAGTGTCAACTCCATCGCACATTCAGCCTATTTAATGTTTCCCTCTCCACTACTGAGGCCCAAGAGACCAACCAGGAAGTGCAGATGTGTCCATTTCTGCAAGGTTCCTTCTCTCTCCCTCTCTGGATCGTCATTCCTTGGGCCATGTTGGAACAGGGTAGATGGTAACAAGATGGGAAAGTTCTGACATCACTGACTTACATGGTGCTGTTGTAGCCTTTTCTTGGTTTAGAAGGACTGATCTGAAATTCCTCCTGACTGACAAGTGTTTCCCTTATGGTATATCCTTTTGATTTTCCAGGACATTCACAGGATGGGGATCCCCAATTTCATATTTCTTTTATAATCAGGGGAAATATTCTGGAACCCACAACCCCCTCACCTGCAGTATTCACCAGGGCCTCTCGGTTTCCCTCACTCTGCAAGCACCATCTGGAGAAAATTAAGTAGCCCACAGTCAGATGCCTACTAGCTGACCCACAGGAAACCCATGTATCATAAGCACTCTAAACAATTGAATGGCAGAAATACTGGTGTGCATCTGTCCCCCATCTGGGGCCTTTGGACAATTGTCCAACTGGTCACATAGACACAGAGGCGATCAGAACCCTGGATTCAAAAACACATTTATCTGAGAAGTGAGATGCCATTCTCTCTTCCATTTAGAGTAACTATCATTATCATTAATTATTTGGCCTTACAACCGTGCCCTAGAAGGTCCCTGAATTATAACATCCTCCAAATAAACTGATTCTATACTGAGACTGGATAAATTTGACTGCATTAGCATTTCTCAGCCTGTTCAACAGCGTCCAAACAACCTGGGATGAGGGCCAATTTCTTGACTGGCTCTCCAAAGAAGTCAGTGATGTTCCTGGGCTGGTGTTGCAGCATCTTTAGGGCCTTAGCAGTAATTCCTAGTAAACAGAAAATGGGAAATCAAAAAGTAGAAGGGACAGTGGGATGAACAAGAGGGAAGGAAGAGAAAGACAAAAGGAAGGAAAAGGGCCAACGGAAAGTGAGTCAAGGACTTGGGTAGTGAACGATGAAATGCTGTTCAGTTCAGTTCAGTCGCTCAGTCGTGTCTGACTCTGCGACCCCATGAATTGCAACACCCCAAGCCTCCCTGTCTATCACCAACTCCTGGAGTTCACTCAAATTCATGCCCATTGAGTTGGTGATGCCATCCAGCCATCTCATCCTCTGTCATCCCCTTCTCCTCCTGCCCCCAATCCCTCCCAGCATCAGAGTCTTTTCCAGGGTCAACTCTTCGCATGAGTGGCCAAAATACTGGAGTTTCAGCTTCAGCATCATTCCCTCCAAAGAAATCCCAGGGCCTATCTCCTTCAGAATGGACTGGTTGGATCTCCTTGCAGTCTAAGGGACTCTCAAGAGTCTTCTCCAACATCACAGTTCAAAAGCATCATTCTTTAGTGCTCAGCTTTCTTCANCTTCGCATGAGTGGCCAAAATACTGGAGTTTCAGCTTCAGCATCATTCCCTCCAAAGAAATCCCAGGGCCTATCTCCTTCAGAATGGACTGGTTGGATCTCCTTGCAGTCTAAGGGACTCTCAAGAGTCTTCTCCAACATCACAGTTCAAAAGCATCATTCTTTAGTGCTCAGCTTTCTTCACAGTCCAACTCACATGCTTACATGACCACTGGAAAAATCATAGCTTTGACTAGACGGACCTTTGTTGGCAAAGTAATGTCTCTGCTTTTCAATATGCTATCTAGGTTGGCCATAAATTTCCTTCCAAGGAGTAAGCGTCTTTAAATTTCATGGCTGCAATCACCATCTGCACTGATTTTGGAGCCCTCCAAAATAAAGTCTGATACTGTTTCCACTGTTTCCCTATCTATTTCCCATGAAGTGATGGGTCCAGACACCATGATCTTAGTTTTCTGAATGTTGAGATTTAAGCCAACTTTTTCACTCTTCTCTTTCAATTTCATCNTTATATATGAAAGTATGTAACCTTTAAAAGTCTCTCCCTATTTTCCCTATCCTCCAGTCTTTGGTAATCATTTTTTATACTCTGAGTTCCATCTTTTTTCTTTTTTTGAAATTCCTTATAGTTGAGATCCTATGGCATTTGTTTTTCTCTGACTTAGTTCACTTAATGTAATGCCCTCCAGTTACATCTATGTTGTCACAAATGGAAAGAAGATTTCTTTATTTTTTCTAATGGCTAAATAATAGTTACCTATATATGTCACATCACATTGTTTTAATCCATTCATCTGTTGAAAGATACTCAGGTTGTGCCTATACCAAGGCTACTGTGAATAATGCTGCAACGAACATGGGAATACAGATCTCTCTTTGAGACAATGATTTCATTTCCTTTGACTATATATCCAGAAGTGGAATAATGCATCACATAACAGTTCTCTTTTAATTTTCTTGAGGAACCTCCACAGTATGTTTCCATGGGAGTTGCACTGGTATACATCCCCNGCAACGAACATGGGAATACAGATCTCTCTTTGAGACAATGATTTCATTTCCTTTGACTATATATCCAGAAGTGGAATAATGCATCACATAACAGTTCTCTTTTAATTTTCTTGAGGAACCTCCACAGTATGTTTCCATGGGAGTTGCACTGGTATACATCCCCACCAACAGTGCATAAGCACTCCTTTTTCTCCTCATCCTCAATAACATTTGTCATTTCTTACCTTTTGGTACTAGCCATTCAAACAGGTAAGAGGTGATACCTTTTGTGCTTTTGATCTGCATTTCCTTTGATTATTAGTGATGTTGAGCAGCTTGTCATATACCTATTGATCATCTATATGTCTTATTTGTGGGAAAATGTCTATTCTTTAAAGAGGTAGCATGCATTATGTTTACTATATTCCAGTATACGACACTCAGTTGCCTAGCTATATATCAACAATGAACTATCAGGAAGTAGAATAAAGAAAACAATCCCATTTACTATTGCATCAAAAAAAAGATAAAACAATAAGAAATAAACTCAAGCAAGGTGTTGAAAGATTTTATACAAAACCTTTAAGACATTGATAAGAGAAATTTAAAAACTGTGAAAGGTATGTAAAATGAGGTGGTGTATTCAACGTGATTCTTGGGGTAGGATATGTATTTCTATAAATTTCCCTGTTAGAACTGCTTTTGTTGCATCCTCTAGGTTTTAGATCCTCATGTTTTCATTGTTCTTTGTTTCTAGGAATGTTTTGATTTCCCTCATTTCTTCAGCAACCTGTTCATTATTTAGAAATGTGCTGTTTAATCTCCATGTGTTTGTGTTCCTTAAAGTTTTTTCCCCCACATAATCGATATCTAATCTCATAGTGTTGTGGTCAGAGAAAATGCTTGAAATAATTTCAATTTCATTAAATTTGCTGAGGTTTGATTTGTGACCCGAGATGAGGAAAATGTTCCATGTGTACTTGAGAAGGATGTGTATTCTTCTGCATTTGGATGGAATGTGCTGAAGATATCAGTTAGGTCTGTTTGCTCTAATCTTTCCTTTTAGACTTGTTTCCTTATTCGTTTTCTGTTCTGTTGATCTGTCCATTGGTATAGGTGGGGTGTTAACATGCCCTACTATTATTGTGTTACTGTCCATTTCCCCTTTTATGTCAATTAGTGTTTACCTTATGTATTGAGGTGCTCTATTGTGGGTACATAAATATTTAAAATTTCTATGTCTTTTATGGACTGATCCCTTAATCATTTGCTAGTGTCCTTCTTTATCTCTTATAATAGTTTTTATTTTAAGGTCTATTTTTTCTGATATGAGAATTGCCAGTCTGGCTTTCTCTTGATTTCCATTTGCATGGAATACCTTTTTCCATCCTCTCACTTTCAGTCTGTTTGTGTCTCAAGGACTGAAGTAGGTCTCTTGTAGACAGCATATATATGGGTCTTGTTTTTGTATTCATTCAGCCAGTCTGTGTCTTTTGGTAAGAACAGGAGAAGATAATAGCAAATAAAACAACTGATAAAGGATTGCTTTCCAAAATACAAACAGCTCAAACCACTCAGTCATCAAAAGCCAAGACAAGAACTGCAAAAATAAACTAGTGAGACCACATCAAACTCAAAACCTTGTGTGTAGTAAAAGAAGCCATCAATAAAATGAAATGGCAACCTATGGAATGAAAAAAAAATATTTGCAAATCACATATTTGGTAAGGGCTTCATATCCAAGTATATATAAGAGACTCATGCAACTCAGTAGGAAAAAAAATCAAACAACCAATATTTTTAAATGAGCAAAGGAAGAGTAAGTGTTGTGAAAAATCTGAAGAGCAGACGGTAGATGAGAGACACTGTAAGGTTTTCCTTCCAGAACAAAGGGCTGTGTCTTCCTGGCACTGCATTGTTTATCTCCAGTCACCTGTTTGGTGATTGCAGTTCCCAGGATACATCCTTCACTCAATATCAATCACCCTGCTGCTGCTGCTGCTGCTGCTAAGTTGTTCAGTGTGTCCAACTCTGTGTGACCCCATAGACAACAGCCCACCAGGCTCCCCCGTCCCTGGGATTCTCCAGGCAAGGACACTGGAGTGGGATGCCATTTCCTTCTCCAATGCATGAAAGTGAAAAGGGAAAGTCAGTCACTCAGTCGTGTCTGACTCTTCATGATCCCATGCACTGCAGCCTATCAGGTTCCTCCACCCGTGGGATTTTCCAGGCAAGAGTACTGGAGTGGGGTGCGATTGCCTTCTCTGATAGTCACCCTATCCTGAGCTATATATGCTAAGAATAGCCCTACTAACTATAAAAAACTAATAATAACATATTTAATTTTGAGGCATCTAAAATCCAAGGTATTTTTCAGAACTTTCACTCCCTTATTTTCTACATTCTATTTCAAAATTGAAACACCTAGTATGGAAAAATGAGTAGGGGACCTCAGCAATACATGGATAGAAAGTCAGCTAAACCTGGCAGCATTACTGAAATTTAATTTGGGGGAATGTATTATCCTTATTCTATTGTAATTTTATTCCCTTTACTTCTCATGTACACTAGGTTAATATTGATTTAAAATAGTAATACCAATATAGAGGCACATGGTACTCAAGTTACAGTAGACTGAGAAAGACAAAGCTCATGAGGCAGGAAGGGAAAACACAGAAAGTTAGCAATGGTATCAAAACAGGGGCAGTGTTGCCTAGAAAGGAAGCAGAGTTCTCTAATTTTTTGGAGACAATATGAACAAGCCAGATGTGAGCCAACCAGCTTAAGCTGTATACCAGGAACTGCACTAGAAGGAAAATGAAGTTCATAAAATATGCTGGTGCTAAACGCCAAAATCCAAACAGTAAGAGAATAGGGTAAGGTTTATGTAGATGCTGAAAACTACTCAGAGAGGTAGACATGGAAGAAAATACACTAATGAGCATCAGAAAGATCAAAGCACAAAAGGGTCTGAAAAATAAGTCGTAAAGGGACTTGGTAGTCTGATCAAAAGAATAAGAGAATCAAATTAGGAAACCAAAATATAAAGACTTGTGCACATGATAGACCCAGAGAATGCTCAGCAGAGAAAATTTTGGCCTTAGTGGACAAGCGAACAGAAGCCTCCAGCATCAGGAACAAAAACCCTGGGCAGGACTCATGACTATGCGCTTCTGGGAGCAGGCTCAGTTTCAAAATTTGGGCACTATACCACCTAAAAGCGAACGCAGACAAGGATTATAGCTTGCTATGACACTGAATCGTTAGTTTATCTTTCTCATTCAACTATAAAGTTAATGAATCACTCAGTTCAGTTCAGTCACTCAGTCGTGTCCAACTCTTTGTGACCCCATGAATGGCAGCACGCTAGGCCTCCCTGTCCATCACCAATGCCCAGAGTTCAAATGAATCACTAACCAACGGTAAATGACACCATCAGTTTCCAGTCAGATCCTCTTTAGTCATACAATGGATATGTGAACCTGTTATATGATCCCAATAACAGCTTTAATAATTCAATTTATAGACGTTTAATTGAAGGGGAATTGCTTTACAATACTGCACTGCTTTCAGCCAAACGTCAGCATGAATCAGTCCCAGTATACCTATTCCCCCGGCTCTTCAACCTCCTTCCCACCTTCCTTCGCATCCCAACCCTTGAAGTTGATATAGAAAAATATGGAATGCTTCACAAATTTGTGTGTCTTCCTTGGGCAGGGGCCATGCTAATATTCTCAGTATTATTTCAATGTTTTAATATATGTGCTACCAAAGCAATGACACATCTAACATTTTGACAGAGAAAGAAATCATATAGTTAGTCATCTATCAATAAAAGGTCAATTAAATTAGGAATTAGTGTATTCTGCTATATTTACTATCCATTATAGAATTGAATTTTATAAGGTCCAAAATTCCATGTAGGAATTAATCACATATTTATGCATAACACATGTATACATGCACCAAAGTATATGCACACAAATACCTCTGTGTTATACAACCTATTATTCTCCTTGCCTCTCTCCATAAGCTCTTTAGTTGATGAGAGATATAGTCCCAAATTTCTCCAACTTATATGTCTCCTTTTCGAGAACCACTTCTTTTATTTTCATCACCTAATTTTAAATGACCAGTTTATTCTTAGATACCATGCCCGTTTAAAATAACTAAAAGCGGAATAAACCTAGTAAATGCCCATATCTTATCATTAATTAAATTACCACTCTTCTGGTAAACTGGAAAAAGAATCATGTTCAGATCTTACTCAGGAAGTTAAAATCTCTATTTTATCAGTTCTCTTGTCCAAACTCATTTCTTGCTCACTTCAGTCTTAAATTCTGCTTACTTACAAAGGATGCACAGGACAAGTAATATTAAAATCATGCTTGCAAGAGTCTATGACTGTATGCTTCTGTTGGCCAAAGGTAGGGCCAGGAATAATTTCTGAAATATTACAGTACATCATGGAAGCATGAAGGTCTAGTTCTCCTATCAAAGAGGAGATGTTTGGAGATGGTTCAAAAACTAAGCCCTATGGGTTGTCAGGATGTACTCCCGACCAGACACACAAATTTTGTCCCCAAAAAGTCAAAGTCAGGAAAGGGTAAGCCTTGTTTGCAGAGCCAATAACATGTCTTGGGTGTTGACCAGGTAATAGTCTTGTATTACCATTTGGAGATTTATTTGTTATTTTTGAGAAGAAACAAACATAAAGAGAAGATTAAGGATGCATAAAAGTAGAAGAGCTGTCAAGGTGCCTAGAAGAAAGGCTAGCCAGGAGAAACAGGCCCCCACACTGATAGTCAAAGACTTTAACAGTGAGTGTTTTATAGACAAAGCAGAACAAGTGGATAAAACTTATGTTCTAGGGTCACTGCTGTTTTGCAGTGAAAGACAAAGTATTTTTCTCTTTAAGTAGAGTCATCACAGCTCCTGATGTGGTCCTGGTTACACACATGCAGACTGAGGGCCCACTGGCATGTGTGATGTGACATCAGGAAGTGAACAGATGAGTGCATTGGTGCCCAGTCACCTGCATCTGCTAATAAAGGAACCTGGGGAAAATTACTTGCCCTCTCCAAGTCATTACATCTTCACTGACATAACCTGATGATCATAGTGAAGATTAAGGTTATCTCACAGGGTTCCTGTGAAACACAAATTTTAAGATATTTGAAAGATTATGGGAGAGTATCAAAGACATGCATGGGGTTCCTAAGGTGAGTGAGCAGATCCAAAGTGCAATATCCTTTTTCTCTTAGTATTCTCTTTTTAGTCAGTAGTAGCGATCAGTCAGTCACGTGTTTACTCTTACCCCAGCGAGATGGTAAACCACACAGATCAACTGTATTTTTCTTGTCATCAGTGTCTTAAATGCAAGCATTAGTCAATGTAGAGTGAAAAAATTACAAACTCCTAGAGGGCCTCACTGCTCAGAGTCTGTAGAATCCCAATAGTAAACTGTCTTAAAAGAATGGCCTAAACACTCTGGCTCAGAATTAAGTTCCAAATGTTTGCAGAGCACAGACGTACTTCTGGGAGCAATACAAAAATGCAGGGAGTAACCTGCTTCTCCAGCTCTCTGTCTGTGCAAATATCATCATCCATGTAAATTTACACAAAAGGCGCTTCTTCTTCCCCACCCCAGCTACTACAGCACCAACTCCTCCTCAGAGCAACAGGGAAAGAGAAGGCTTCCCTCCACAGGATGGACTTGATAATCTCACGTGACCAGATCATTTCAGAGTGGTTCGTGTTTTTAATTAAGCAGGGTCCTGCCTGCTGCTGCTGCTGCTGCTGGTCATGTCAAATCTGCTCCTGTGCCAAGGCGTGTTATGCCCGTCCCTCTGTCATGATGGGGATGACGTCTGCCGGACCGCCCTTATGGACCTGTTTAAACATGCCGCCATGCTGACCGATGACATGTATAACCACTCTGTGCAAATGTTCAATGAGTTTGTAAGTACTGTGGTGGTGGTGGTTTAGTTGCTAAGTTGTGTCTGACCCTTGTGATCCCATGGATTGTAGCCCACCAGGCTCCCAGAAGGAAACTTTGTGTAAGTGACTGGGCTATATCATCCTTTCAACAAGAAAGCTGCATCAGCCAGACTTCAAATAATACACTCTCTAGGTCCAAGAAGCTGTCAGCGTAAGATGTGGAAATCGAAGAAAGGATCAGTTTTATGAAATCTAAAAGATTCCTAAGAAGTGCAATAATTTTTTCACTATGCTTTCATTAATTTTGTTTTTTTATTTTCCAAAATAAATGATTTTGTATTTGTAGGCTAGGGCTACCATAAAATAATATAATAGACTCAGTGGAATAAACAACAGAAATTTATTCCCTCAGAGTTCTGGGGGCTAGATGTCCCAGATCAGGGTGCCAGCAAGGTGAGGTTCAGGTAAGAACTCTTTCTTACCAGGCTGGCTTCTCTGTGCGTCCTCATACAAGGTGACGGGTGGGGAAGAGAGACAGAGGAAAAGACACAGAGACAAAGAGAGAAAAGAGAAAATGCTCTGCTGTTTTGCTTCATGAAGACACTAAACTTATCGGATCAGTGTTCCACCCTACAAACTCATTTAACCTTAATGGGCTTCGCTGGTGGCTCAGATGGTAAAGAATCTGCCCACAATGTGAGAGACCTGGATTCTATCCCTGGGTCTGGAAGATTCCCTGGAAGAGAGAACAGAAAGCCACTCCAGTATTCTTGCCTGACAGATCCTATGGACAGAGAAATCTGGTGGGCTACAGTCCATTTCAAAACACAGTACTTTGGCAGTTAGGGCTCTAACACATGAAGTTGAAGAACACGCATTCAGTCCACAATACTACCTGACACAAAGCACTTTTAGGTGAGACTGGAGAAAAGGAAGCATGCTGATTTTCAGGTCCTTCAGTGTCTCTCTGGGATTTCTTCTCCAGGCTCACAGTAAGTAGCCAATAAATGAGAACTGCTCTGCAGTGAAGTCGCTGATTGGAACATGTTAAACAAAGCTGAATCCCGGTCACAAAAACGAATACTGGTAGTTTTTTTAATGCTACAAATTATTGTTTTAAGATTTGCAGGGAATAGGTTTTGAGCTATGGTAGAAAGGAAGTTTACAATTGGAAACAATTATTCCCTTTCTGATGAAGGTATTTGAAAGTTGTATGCTAATTCTTTTAGGTCAATCAAGGAGCACACAGTAGATATGACAGCTAATAAAAGGCGGTGCTGAAGGTTTCTACTAAATTCGTGTAGTTTTCTTTACTCACTAGTTTTTGCTTCATCCTCCATTTTTGACCATTTTTTTTTCCAGCTCTTCCAAGTAATCTCTTTAAATGTTCATAACTTTTGCTAAAGATTAGTTTTTCTCTATCAAGGTGTTAGCTAGATTTTACTACTCTTATTATTCTCAGTCCATTGGTTAGTATTTCTTATAACTTTATACCATGTATTTCTGCCGCACCATTCTGTCTCCATAAACAACATTGTATTCTGCACCTGGGATGAACACTAAGCTTTTTGGTGTGCAGATTCAGAGATAAGCCAAAGTCATAACTGTATAACTCCTTGCAAGGGAATATATTGGTTTTAACCCACAGTAAACAAGAGAATAAATGGTTAAATAGAGGTACATGCATGCATTCTAAGTCACTTCAGTTGTGTCTAACTCTTTGCAACCCTACTGACTGTAGCCCAACAGGCTCCTCTGTCCATAGGATTGGCCAGGCAAGAATACTGGAGGATGCTGCTGTACCCTTTTGCAAGAGATGCTCCCCACCTAGGGATCAAAGCTGAGTCTTATATCTCCTGCATTGGCAGGAATGTTCTTTACCACTACTGTCCCCTGGGAAGCACCAAATATTGGTACACATGTGCTATATTTGGTTCAAATACTAAGAAATAAACAATATATAATAATAAAACAGAGAAGGGAAAAGGTTAAACTTAGAAAAGTTAGATGTAAAATCAATTTTATAGAGACAATGTATAGGAAAAGAATGACTTTCAAATTTTGGGATGCCCCCCAATAAAAAATTATACATGTATCAACATGTTAATTTTTTGGCAATGGTTTCATCTACTGAATGCCCAACAACCCTAACTAATTGTCTGATCACTTTCAGGATTTACAGTATGCCCAGGACAAACCATACTATATCAATGCCTCCGACCACTGCCACACAAATTTCCTCTATCTCCCTGAAGAGAGAGAGCACATCAAACGCATGAACGTGAGTCTTTTACCTGGGTTTTTTTTTTANAATAAAACAGAGAAGGGAAAAGGTTAAACTTAGAAAAGTTAGATGTAAAATCAATTTTATAGAGACAATGTATAGGAAAAGAATGACTTTCAAACTTTGGGATGCCCCCCAATAAAAAATTATACATGTATCAACATGTTAATTTTTTGGTAATGGTTCCATCTACTGAATGCCCAACAACTCTAACTAATTGTCTGATCACTTTCAGGATTTACAGTATGCCCAGGACAAACCATTCTATATCAATGCCTCCGACCACTGCCACACAAATTTCCTCTATCTCCCTGAAGAGAGAGAGCACATCAAACGCATGAACGTGAGTCTTTTACCTGGGTTTTTTTTTTACCAGATCAAATGAGACAGTATGTAGGTTACCAGGCTTCAGATTATTAGAGGTAACGGTAACTGTCCATGCAGAAAAAGCTGGAGGCCTATAAGCAATTGAAGAGAAATTATACTATGCACTTGAAGCATGAGCGAAATCAAGGGATGACTAAAGATCTGTAGTAGCAACATCAATAACAGATCTATAAATCGTCCATGCAGACACGTTTAGTTCAACCAATGCATTAGACACAGCATTGCCGTCATTATACTGAATGAAAACAGGAAATAAATGGGAACGTCCATGTGTAAAATAGAAGATTGCAACATTCATGAATATGTAAGAAACACACCCAGTTTTGAGTACTCCCTGTTACTAGTGACTGCTACGTGGGAGTCCTATATTGCACCACCCAAGCCCCCGCATCTGCCTTTCAAGGCTTTCCTGATTCTGCTGCTACTTCTCTGACACCTCCTTCATTCATCATTCTCAATGACTCCTCTGTCACCTTTTATTCTTAATTTGTAAGTCTCCCCCACAATGGCCTATAAAACACTGCTTTGCTTCTCATGGCCACAACAATTGCCTCTGTTCTGAGGACAACACAGGTGACATATCAAGCCTCACTCATTTATTGCAGCTCCAAATTTTCATCATTATGGTCTCTCCTTTCTGATTTCCTGCATTATCCTTCGTCCTAACATTATTTAAAGTATTTTCACATGCATCCCCCCTTAAAATACTCTCTTCTCTCTCTACAACCTTCTTAATGATACCAGCATTCTTTTCCTCTGTTAAGCTCAGTAGTAATGAGGATGATAAAGTAAAGGAAAAAGGTCAAAGAAGAAGAAGAGGAGGGGTTTTCAATAAGCTTAAATTTAAAGTGTATTAAGAGTTACTACATGGCCATACATTTTACTAAGCACTTTAAGTGCATTACTATATTTAATCCTATTCAGTTCTCTGTTCTTTACCAGTAAAACAGTTCATGGCTTTAAAGAAATCAAACATATTAACTAGAGATCTTCAGGCCCCGGGATTTTCAGGCTCAATTCTGCTAGTAGTAGTGAACTAGGGGGGAAACCCTCCACTGTGAATCCCACTGATGCTGTTACTAAAGACAACGTTGTGCCATTTTCTGCCCGGAGACATGTCAACAAAACAGACTCTTCTAATGTCAGCAGGGGCTGGTGTTGGGATCAGCTGAGGAGAGAAGCCTGTTTAGGAATGCCGTGTCTTCTTCCTTGTCTCTTTGTTGTAATATCATAAAACAAATTACTCATCGAAAATCAATATGAATGACTCATTTGATTCATTAAAACAAATGAATCACTGGGTGACAATGATGTGGGCATAGGTAGAATCCTCCTTTCCTGGGTCAGGCACTGCAGGGACGTACTGACTTGCTGTAAATACTTAGATTTCTCTCACATAAATATACAAACATAAAAGAACTCACTGAGTGGTGGTAGAATTCAGAGGAAAAGAGAAAAATTTTCATGTTACAAACTAGAACTTATCAGAAGTATTAGTTAGTAAAATAACCTAGATTTTTAATAATTCAGCAAAGTGTGAACTAATACCTTACGTTTTATACATTTGCAACTTTTACTACCCTCAAAAATCTCTGCATGCACATAGGAATAACGAAAAGTTTTTCAGGTCAGCTTCTCTGAGCAAAGATCACATGTTACCAAAACCACTGAATTATGATTTTTTTAATGAGACTGTTTCTTATGGTTGCTTAGAATAAAGGCCTTATTAGGTGGATACTCAAGTTACTGTACTCCTGGCAAAAACCTCTGTATCAGCTAGTCACGGACCTGCGGAGTATGAAAGAAGTCTCAGTTACTACCCTATCCAACGGTAGAGAATATGTGAAAAAAGCAAAAGAACTTCAAGCAATCATAGAGAGGCCGTTCAGCCAGGTGAGCATCCTGCAGAGGGGTTTCATGCTTTGCTCATGAGTGAAAGAGGTGACCTCTGTATGCGTAAGGAGTTTGGAAATATCTCATTTTGTAAGAAAAAGATTCATGACTTCTGTATTCTAGACTTCTACTACATAAAGCAGGAGCCTATTCATTCATAGTGATAGTAAAGGAGTCAGAATTTCACTGCAGTTTTTGACATGGGCAGCCTTCCCTGCATTGCACAAAATTCCACCAAAAGCTTGCTCTTTCTGGGCACAGATGGTTGAAATATTTTCAAGAGTAAGAGAACTAGAGAATAGAATTTCCAAGATCAGCATTTTCTTCAAAGTATCCCAGGACATCTGCTATTGAAGTTCCACTTGTCTTCTTTCTCTGTTCTCCTCAAATCAAAGGATGAGAGTAGGAAGGAAGAAAAGAGAAAATTAAAATCAAACTTGAGTTATGTTTCTACTTTTTAGATTCCTAATAGTTTTCTTAGAGGCTGGCTCCAAATCCATATCTAGAGAATTTTATATTTGTATGTCTTCCCAAAATCTTAATTTGATGATTAGAAGGAACAAAGGTAAACCAATTCTAATAAAACACATAAGAAGTCATCCTCTTTTGGATATTCAGGTTATTTCTACAGTCAAGAAGAAGATAAGGAACGCTCGTATTTACTGGTATGGACGTCCCCTACTGTCGAGTAATGAAGATAGGCGTCATTCTGCATTTTATAGGCTGTTCCACTGCCTGCGCAGAGATACATATAAACTTGACACTTACACCAAGTTCCTGGCATGCCGACTGATATACAACAACTGCTAAATCCACGTCCATCCCATCCAGCTCTGAGATGGTCATAATGGTCTATCCCATGGCAAGCTTCTTTGAAATTTACAGCTTTTTAATGCATGCTGTGTGAAATGGGTCTCTTCTTAAAAAAATAAACACAGACGCTGCAGAGACGTCAAAATCTAAGAGGGCAATTTGTTCACATTTCTTATTTTCATTTAATAGAAAATCAAAAGAAAACCTACCCCTACAATTGAGAGAATGAAGCTCCTATTAAAATTAGTCACAAATAGCAGAAACTGGCATTACAAAGACCATTAAGAGATTACGTAAGAATCACAGCCAGTTATTCTGGGTCAAATTATTAGAATCAAAGAATTAGACACTTGTTCATCATCCTGGTCATGCTACCAAGAAGATGGAATTCTCAAGATTCATTATGAAAGCCAGCCACGAACTGTCAGCCAGCTATGACAGTGTTACACCAGACAAGATAAATACTTTGGACTTTTGTGTAAATAGCATGAGGTTTACTGAATTGTCTAAGGATTGCTAGGATGCTGTCTTAGTCCTTCTGGGTTGATATAACAAAACATCACAGACTTAAAAACAATGGAAATGGATTTCCATAGCGTGGTCATGCAGGGTCCTTTCTGGTCACACACTTCTTTCTGTGTCCTCACTTGAAGGGAGGGCTCGGGAGCTCTATGTGTCTCTTATATATAAAAGCACTCAACTCATTGAAGAGTCTCCATCCTTATAACTCCATCACCTCATGAAATCTCCGCCTATGGATGCCATAAGCATGGGTATCAGGATTTCATCATACGAAATTTCTGGGGGACACAAAGGTTGAGACCACAGCAGATAGAAACGTGATCTGGTTCATCCTCCTCCAGGGGCTGTCTTCACCCACACTCCACTGCACCCTCATCTCCTGCATCACCTTGCAGCCATTCCACACATTCCATCACTCTGGGTTTCACAGTCCCAGTCAGTCAAGCGTCAGTTCCATCTCATATTCAGCCTAGTCAATGTTTCCCTCTCCCCTGCTGAGGCCCAGGGGACCTACCAGGAAGTGCAGATGTGTCCATTTCTGCAAGGTTCCTTCTCTCTCCCTCTCTGGATCTTGATTCCTTGGGCCATGTTGGAACAGGGTAGATGGTAACGAGATGGGAAAGTTCTGACATCACTGACTTACATGGTGCTGTTGTGGCCTTTTCTTGGTCCAGAAGGAATGATCTGAAATTCCCCCTGACTGACAAGTGTTTCCCTTGTTGGGTATCCTTGTGATTTTCCAGAACATTCACAAGTTAGGGATCCCCAACTTCATATTTCTTTTTTAATCAGGGGAAGTGTTCTGGAACCTACAGCTCCCCACCTGCAGTAGTCACGACAGCCTCTCTGTTTCCTTCACTCTGCAAGCACTATCGTGAGAAAATTAAGTAGCCCACAGTCAGCTGCCTACTAGCTGACCCACAGGAAACGCACATATCATAAACACTCTGAACAATTGAATGGCAGAAATCCTTGTGTGGATCTGTCCCCCTCCTGGGGCCTCTGGACAATTGTCCACCTGGTCACATAGACACCAAGTAGACAGAACACTGGATTCAAAACACATGTATCTGAGAAGTGAGATGCCATTCTCTCTTCCTTTTAGAGTAACTATCCTAGTCATTAATTATTTCGCCTTACAAACATGGCCTAGTTGGTCCCTGAATTATAAAATTCTCCAAATAGACCGAGTCTCTACTGAGTCTGGAGCAATGAGACTTGATTAGGGTTGCTCAGCTTATTCAACAGCCTCCAAACAACCTGGGATGTGTGCCAATCTCTTGACTGGCTCTCCTAAGAAGTCAGTGATGTTGCTGGGCTGGTGTTGCAGCATCTTCAGGACTTTAGCAGTAATTCCTCTTAAACAGAAAATGGGAACTCAAAGATAGAAGGGAAAGGGGGATGAATAAGAGAAAAGGAAGGAAAAGCAGCAAAGGGAAAGTAAGTCAAGGACTTGGGTAATGAAGGATGAAATGCTCTTAGAATACTTTAAGGACCCAAATATATATGCTTTTTGTAATATCCTAAGAGTGGATATCTCATATTCCCTGTTATTTCTGTTTTATCTTCTCTTGTCTTTTTTCTGAAATTGTCCTTTATATTAGGAGTATTCTTATGTTGTTACTAAAGGTCATTGTTCTAAAGATGAACAAAGCTTGGCAACTCTTCAGGGCAGAATCCAACCAAATTATCTTCTTTTAGGCAAAGACACCTTTCACTCACATACAGGAACACTGTCCAGCAAAACCAACCTCTTCCCTCATAAACAGGGTTATTCTTGCCTGAGTCCTGCCCCTGCCTCTACCTGGGATGACCCAAACCTTTCAGAACATGACAGAATACTCTGCCTCAAAGCAGTCTATCAATCCTTCCTTTGGCTCCTTCATGCATGTAAAGTGTCAACTTTCTTGTATTTTCACTTTCTTCTTTCAAAAGGCAAAAGACCATGAAAAAACCCTGTAAGCACTTTCTAAGTCATTTACTGCCCAGAACATCTAATTCTATTTTGTTACTTGCTTAACTTTCTTTCCTTCAGTGTTAAATATTTCCAGCAGAGTGGATGTTGCTTATTACAAGGAAAATTTGGCAATAAGGGGGACAATGCAATTGGAGGAAACATACATTCACCAGTAGACCACATACATCTTCATGTATTTATCTCTTACAAAATTTATTTCAAGCATAAATTTAGGACTTTAGATCAACAACAATGGTGGTAACTTTGAAAACACTCTCCTTGCTTGACTGACATATAAAGTAAATACTGTAGATTTCAGACAATATTGAACAGAATCATAGATATTCTATAGAGTCAGTCAGGAATAGCCCAAGAGGGGACATTTGGACAGGATTTAACAACTACTTCCTTGCCATCCAGAAAGTGTTGATTTTTCCCTCTTTACAGATTTCCATGTAAGATTACATTTTAATAGCCCTGTTATATCAAGAATAGTAGCAGTGTTTACTGAATGGAAACAAACAAATGAAGAACCTTTGAAGTTCACTGATCTTATAGATTAGTAAATCATATGTCATGGATACAGTGAGGACTTAAACTGAGGTTTAAAAAAATCTCTATTTTCCAGAAGTAGGCCCTCAAGTTGAGGAGAAGGAGAGGGTGATATAAACACACAAATTACTATATGGTGTGGTAGAGTGAAGAAGGAGAAGATGTGATGTCACCATGGGGCTACAGTGGATTAAAGTAAAGCCAGGACTGTCTGAGTGTGTCATAGGAGTGAAGCAATGGGATGACTTTAGGATGGAGTTTTGAAAGGTTGATGGGATACTGATGTGGAAAAATAGGAAAACAGTGTATCTGTCAACTCATTTAGCATTGTCTTATGAAGTAGGGATCTCCAACATCCTAGATCGAGGCAACTCTGATATTAATACATATAGCATTATAAGGTATCAGTGAATAACCAGGTCTGACAAAAACATGAGAAATGTTCATTTTTTACAGTAAATGTTGCATCTCTCATGATTATGCTCTCATGATATGCTGTATATATTATTGTAGGGTTAGACTGGAGAAATACTTGTATGGATTTTTATGCATTAAGGAGAACATGTATGTCAGTTTGGAGAGTTTGTCTTTATTCTACAAAGCAACAGGAAACCGAGAACATTTAGTCCAAGAGAACAGTATGTCCAGAATTTGAAAAGAGAAACTTGAATGTGGATTGTGGAGTTGTGGCTGTTGGGGCTGGTAGAGAAAGAGAAAGAGACCAGAAAGAGCTGGGAATATTATGACACTAAGAATCAAAGAGGGCTCTGCCAAGTGAAAGGAAGCAAAGGATGTGAGAGGTACAGGAAATGAAATAGACTATGACCGTATGCAAGGAATGAGACAACAGTCAAAAAAGGCATCCAACAATATGGGACTAGTTGAGTCAATAAATGACTGAAAAGTCAGAGGGAAGGGGGGAGATAAATTAAGGTTTTATTCAAAACACCTGAGCTCTATTTTCCTGTATTTCATCATCTTAGTGCCAGAAATCACCAAAAAATGTTAAGGCTCTCCAGCAAATGATAGAAATAAGTACTCTATGGAGCTTCTGCTAGACCCTATGCAATACCAGATCCAAAGGACAACTACCCAGTGATAGAAGTCACTAGTCACTCTCAGCACTTAAATAAGACAGACATTGTAAAGCATAGAGGATGAATGGAAATAAATTGGAAACAACTCATTCCTTTACAGAGGCAGCCTAAACAAATCCTAAAACCTAAACAAAATAGAGGTAATTGTCTTCTTGATCATGTGTTCACTTTCTCCAAGAGTTCATTCCTTTTGCCTGAATCCTCCCTTGTTTACTAACTCTTCATTGCCTTACTCTCAGCAGATGATCAGCTAATCACTAACCAAATAAATAATTAGACAGTGTTCACTCCTGTGATATATTTGTATTGATGGACTCTTCAAACTGAAAAGCTTTCTAATCCCCTGAAAGTAAACGCTAATACTGGAAGGACTCCTTCCCAGTCTCTTTTCAAAATGGCCAGTGGGCAGCAATTGCAAGTCTATCTACTTAGACATCTTCTGCTGTAATTATAACCTGTGTGGATGGTGAAGACAGGAGATGGATGAGGCACCGAAAATTGTCAAGAAAGAAATGCATAGACAAGTGGAAAAGAGAGCACAAGCCTTAAACACCGATCTCTGCCTGCACACCAAACCATGTGTGATGGGGGCCAGGTAGGCCTAATCAGGGATGGATTTTCCAAGAAAGCTCTATATGAGTTGACACTGAGAAGTTTGATTCAACTCAACTGTTTCAACATGATTCTTTGATTCTAAGACTCAAAGCCACTTGTCTCATTTAACTGCACTAAGTCAAAAACAGAATATACTTATTGCCTATTTGAACACTGCTAAGGGATTATAAAAGTTCTCATCGCAAGAATAAAATTGTAACTATTTCTAGTGATGGATGTTCACCAGACTTACTGTGGTGATCCTTTTTCAATATATAACAAATAATTATGTTGTACACCTGTAACCAAAATAACATTATATATCATTATTATCTATGTATTATGATACTGAAACTGAAGTAGCAAACTTGTCAATGTGACCTATGTATGATGATCATATAATCATTATGTTATATACATGACACATATGCATACCTTCAGTTAAGTCCATTCACTCAGTCATACCCAGTTTGAGACCCCATGGACTACAGCACATCAGTCTCCCATGTCCTCCATCATCTCCTGGAGCTTGCTCAAACTCATGTCCATCCAGTCGGTGATGCCATCCAACCGCCTCATCCTCTGGTATCTCCTCTTCCTGCCTTCAATCTTTCCCAGCATCAGGGTCTTTTCCAATGAGTCAGTTCTTTGCATCAGGTGGCCAAAGTATTGGAGCTTCAGTATCAGTCCTTTCAATATTCCGGGCAGATTTCCTTTAGTATTGACTGGTTTGATCTCCTTGCAGTGCAAGGGACTCTCATGAGTCTCCAACATCGCAGTTCAAAAGTATCAGTTCCTCAGTTCTGTTGCCTTATGGTCCAGCTCTCACATCGATACTGACTGCTGGAAAAATCATAGCTTGAGTATATGGAATTTTATTTATAAATATAAACATACATATACACACACCTATGTAAGGAAAAGGTTTTAAAAAGAAATATAATTATATTTTGGATAAAGAAAACAAATAAACTAGTACAATTTTTTTTTTCAAATGTGCATTTTGGCTATCATGTTGGGTCTAAAACCTTTTCTTCAAATGTAGTTCATGTTTATGCTGATAAACAGAAATGTGTCTTCATCTTGTAACAATAACTGTAGTACAGCTTATTTACAATAGCTAATCAAAACCACAAAATTTTGAAACCTATAGGCATGCCCAGTACTCTGCTATTGGTCATTTAACCAACTGATCATTGACTTAATTCCTCCCTGACTCAGAAACTCTTATAGGTGCTTAATTTACGTCACTAAACAAAGCAGGCAGACATTTGTCCTCATGGAACTGATATTCTAGCTGGGGGAAGACAGATAATTCGCAATAAACATGAATCCAAGTACATTATGTGATATGTTAACAGGTGATCTATACTATAAGAAAAGAAAGTAAAGTGGAGGATGGGTTTAGGGAAGAAAGGTGAAGAAAGGAAGGTGATTTAAAGAAAAACAACTTAGACCACACTGAGGGGAACAAACATGCTCTCTTGCATTCACGATTCAAGTTTTCCCCTGTCCAGTCAGGTCTCTTGGTCTTCTGAAAGAGAAAGTGAAAGTGAAGTCGCTCACTTGTGTCCGACTCTTTGCAACCCTGTGGACAGTATCCTGCAATAGACTCCTCCGTATATGGGATTTTCTAGGCAAGAGTACTGGAGTGGGTGGCCATTTCCTTCTCCAGGAACACTTCCTGATCCAGGGACTGGACTCAGGTCTCCCGCATTGTAAACAGACGCTATACCATATGAGCCACCTATGTCTTCTTCCCAACTTCAAAAATGCTTCCATCTCTGAGGTTCTATGCAAACTCATGCAAACATAGATGTTCTGAACATTCTGCATCTTCAGTTGAACCGGTTTCATAAAAAATTTTTGGTAAACTCTCCCAAATTAAGTAACATTTTATGCAGCAACTTTTGATAATTTTCTGTTTCCTGAAGAACTAATCTCCAAATTATTTTCCATTTCACAATACACTGTCAGTGACCTAATCATATTATGTAAAAATATTATATATGCATTGCTCTCCTTATACTTTATGACATTTAAAGTATATACAAAATATAAAGTAAATGTCAGTAAGATAATAATAAGTAGAAATGGAAATGGTAACATTTTCTTCCCCAGGGGATGAGGACACTCATCTTTAGGGCCACTGGACTAATGGATTCTGAATGTACACACATAATTATACCAGTTATTTAACTATCATAATAACATAATTTCTTTTACATATACTTTCAGTCAAAGTTCTCAGAATACCACAAGGGGCCAAGAATATAATTATATGTGAATAAGCCTCTTCATATGCACATATAAAATTTTGTGAACTCAATTAAGTAATCTTTAGTTCTTTTGTTATTCCATCAATTCATCTACTGTTACAAAATCTAAACTCTACAATAGATTTCTTTTTTTCAAGGGTTTAAATTTCAAGTCATAATAAAAGCAGAGCAATGGCCTAGAAGAATAAACAAAATGTCATACGGATATCATTATATATATGCATTTGTAAAGAAAATTAATGAAAAAATGCAGAAGACTTACAGTTTGCTGAAACAGAAAGTGTGCTCACTCAGACCTGAACATACATATCACCTAGAAAAAATACTTTCTCAGCTTCTGATGACTTCTAAAGAAAGGGACTGCTTGACTTTCATCTCCAGCCTACTGTGGACTCCTTCCACTTTCCTCCTCAACTTCCCTCCATGAAATCTCATAAAACACATCTTGGGCTTCTGGTTCAGACAAGATGGCCTTGATCTTTTTGTGCCCACTCCTCTGTTTGTTCTGGAAAAAAGAAGAGACCACTAAAGGGGATCTTGTATATTTGGCAAAAAGAAGGTGAACTAGTCTAGGGCCTGAAGAATGAAGATAAACACAGCAGCACCCAAGAGAAGACAAGCCAGGCCCAGCATTCCTGACCTGGAATAGGCAGCCTGGGTAGGGCTGTTCCTCCCAAGGAATAAATGTGAAGGAGCACCAGGTGGTGGTTAAGTTGCTAAGCTGTGCCTGACTCTTTGTGACCCCATCGACTGTAGCCCACCAGGTTCCTCTGTCCATGGAATTCTCCAGGCAAGAATACGGAATCCCATGTCCTCCTCCAGTGGATCTCCCCAACCCAGGGACTGAATCCAGGTCTTTGCAATGCAGGTGGATTCCTTACTGTCTGAGCTACCAGGAAAGTCCAAGAAATTCAATAATGGCATGGATATTTGGAAAATAAAAGGATAAAAAGATGCATTAATATTAAAGTAGACTTTAGAGCAAAGAAAATTTTCAAAGACAAAGGAATACAAGTACATTATATAAGGAAAAAAGAGTCAATCCAGCAGGAATACATAATAATCCTAAATATGTATATATCAAACAACACACCCTCAAAATGCTTGAAGCAAAAATAGATACACCATCTGAATACTCCTATAAACTTTAATGAGATTGAAATGTGACATAAAACTTCTGAAAAAGAAATCATCAAGATAGTTTGATCAGAGAATTCTAACAAATATTTTAAAACTTAAGATCAATTTGACATAACCTCTTCAAGAAAATGAAAGAGTAGGAAACCATTCCCAACTAATTCGATGGGGCCAGTATTGCTCTTATCAAAATCAGACAAAGGCAGTTCAAAAAAGCAAAGTTTCAGACTAATGTCTCTCAAATGTGGAATTAAAAGTTTTCACTCTCACACATACAAATCAACCAAATGAGTTCAACAATGTATAAAAATATCTCTTGATAGTTTCTGGTCCCTTCCTAAGTCTGCTCACATTACCTATCTCTCCAAAGGCTTTAAGTGAATCAAGGATATAGTCAATTAGGGTCTCAGTAATAATATTATCATACCAGAAACAGTGACAAACACTTAAGTCTCGGTCTAATTAGAAACTGACTTCTCCCATTAAAGTTAATCATACCCAGTCATTCTAAATGTCTAGCACAAATAACTACAACTAGATTCCTTTGATAAAGAAAACATATCTACTACATAGAAATGATGGGTGTGTTTCATATTCTTTATATGTCCCTTGAGGAGAAGGCAATGGCAATCCACTCCAGTAGACTCTTGCCTGGAGAATCCCATGGATGGGAGAGCCTGGTAGGCTGTGGTCCATGGGGTTGCGAAGAGTCTGACATGACTGAGCGATTTCACTTTCATGAATTGGAGAAGGAAATGGCAACTCACTGCAGTGTTCTTGCCTGGAGAACCCCAGGGACGGTGGAGCCTGGTGGGCTGCCGTCTATGGGATCGCACAGAGTTGGACACAACTGAAGCGACTTAGCAGCAGCAGCAGCAGCACAGAACTAGAACTGTGGGGTCTTCCCTTGTGGCTCAGCTGATAAAACATCTGCCTGCAATGTGGGGGGTTGGGTTTGATCCCTGGGTTGGGAAGATTCCCTGGAGAAGGGAGAGGCTACCCACTACAGTATTCTGGGCTGGAAAATTCCATGGATTGTGTAGTCCATGGGGTCACAAAGAGTAGGACACGACTGAGCGACTTTCACTTTTATAGAACTGTGGATAGATTTGCTTTTAATTGTTACCCTATTAATGGAAACCACTGGATGTTTGGTCTTTTATTCCACATACACTAGCCCTTGCAGTTCATGTCCTAAGATAATGTGATAATCGAGTCACTGACTAAAAGGCTGAAAAGAGTCGGATACTACTGAGGAACTGAATTGAACTGAACTGAACTGACCACATTCTGTCTTATAGTTAATTATCTGAACAACACCAATTCCCACTGCTTTAATTCAGTTCCCTTGGGTTTAAATGGCTGCACCAAATACCCTGAACTTCCTATTTACTGAGTATCAACCATGCAAGAAACTGGTATTTTTCACAGACCAGCTTATTTGTTCCTTTTGAGGTAAATATTACAATTAAAAGCAAATACTCAGCCTCTGGTATTTTGGATAAACTGAAAACTGGACAAAATCTTAACTGCTCTTCCAGATAAAACTTCCTTTTGTGTTATTTATTTATTTTTCTTTCAGAAAGAACTTGCATTCTAGATAGCTTTCAGGTGAATAGAAACATGACTGATATGTTAACTGGAAAAAAAAAAAACCACTGTTGCAGGAAACAAAAGTAGACAATCAGGCATCTTCTGTATACGTCAAGACTCATTTTATTGGGAGCTGTGGGCTCAGACAGTAGAGTCTGCCTGCAGTACAGGAGACCTGGATTCCATCTTTGGTCAGGAAAATCCCTGGAAAAGGGCATATCAAACCACTCTAATATTCTTGCCTAGAAATCCCCATGGACAGAGGATCACGGTGGGCTACAGTACATGGGGTCATCAGACCATGGAGTCATAAAGTGTTGAACACAACTGAGCAACTACGCATAGCAAAATTCCTCAAGGTGACATACTGACATTTAGAAACAGTTTCTCTCACTAGTGTGCTTAACTACAACTCCTGCTCTTCAATGAAAGACCAAAGATAAAAGTAGTATTCCATAACAATCAAGAAATTATTTCTATCAAGGAACTTTTCTTAAAGCTAAGCTAGAGAAAAATACTGTGGGATAGAGCAGATAATGAGAGGTAGAAGAGAGCCAAACAGGGAAGCTGCACAACCAGTCGATAATTTTCTTTTCAGGAAAAGGAATAAAACTTCAGTTTGGGATCATGTTTTATACAGCGATTTGCATAATCTAGGAAATGTAAAGGATTTTCTACTCTAATTTCCTTATTTAGTTGAGAAAACCATGGCCTAGAGAAGTGAAGATAAGTTTACTAAGTCAAAGAGCAGTTACGTTAGGATTCTGATGAGAGCCCAGTGACAAGCCTTAGGGTCCAGTTGCTTCATTTTTAGGCTGACAGGCTGGAGATTGGGGTACCAGTTAATGGTGCTGTCTCCAGGCTGAATTGCTTTTACTTTGGGAAACCTCTATCTTTGCTCTTAACACCCTCAACTGATCGCATAAAATCCACGATCTATTGGTTTAAATCTTAATTACATCTAAGAAAATATCTTCCCAGGTGAGTATGTCAAAGAACTACAATTTGAAGGAAATGTACAGTTCTATGGAGTATGTTACCACGTGCCACTGGAATTGAATATCTATGCTACTTGTTCCACATTCAAGATCTAGGAAGGGAAAACAAGACTGACAATTTTTATTTTCCCCCACTTAACCATATCCAGGGTTTTAGTGCATGCAGGCTGCTATTACAAAATGCCAGAGTCTGGGTGGTTTATAAGTCACATTTTTTATCACAGTTCTGGATGCTAGAAGTCCAAGATCAGGGTGCCAGCATGGTTGAGTGAGTGAGGGCCTCTTCCAGGACATATCCCTATATAGAAGGGATGAGCAAGTATTTCAGGCCTCTCTCACAAGAGCCCTAATACCATTCATGTGGGCTCTGCCCACATGTGGGTTCTGATCTCATTATCTAATTATTTTCAAATGGTCCCACCATCTAAAGTCATCACTTTGGGGATTAGGTTTTCAACATATGAATTTTGGGAGAACACAAGCATTTAGACCATGGCACCCAAGGAGACTCTCTTGTCTAAGCTAATCCAATGCCTCATCCATATTGAATGCTCTGTGGTGCTGATAGGACGCCAAGGACTAAGGAAGTTGAATAAGGACCAACAGCCCCAGGTGGAGGGTCTGAGATGGCAAATTCCTTGATGGATTTCACAATATATGAGTATCTCCAGGGTCTTTCTTGGTTATCAGTCATTGAGTAATCCCACCCCTCCCCATATATGTTGCTATTTGAAATATGAGTTAATTACTGAGTTAGTAGACAAAAGAAGAAAAGAGCCTTTGAGAGATACAAGTTTTATAGTGGAAGGTCCTCAGGACTTTATTTACTTCAGATAGCAATTACAAGTTTGAGGATCTCCAAGACCATTCTTGGGTTCCACAATCAGCTAAGACTCCAAGAGCTCACTGAATGCTGTTATATACATGGTTATGCTTTATTGAAGATCTTTGATTTATTTTTAATTCTTTTTTTTTATTTTTAGTGCAATATAATTGATTTACAATGCTATAAATGTCAGTTCTTCTTGAACAGGGAACACATTACACATATACATATATGCACTCTTGTTTAGATTCTTTTCCCGTGCAGCATTTGGTAGTTTTAGGTGCTATACAATAGGTCCTTATTAGTTATCTATCTTATACATAGTACTGTGTACACATCCATCCCAATATCACAATTTATCCCTCCTCTCTTCCCCCTGGAACCATAAGATTATGTTCTACATCTTGACTCTCTTTCTGTTTGTAAATAAGTTCATTTGTACAATCTTTTAATATTTCACATGTAAGTGTTATCATATGTATTTGTCTTTCTCTGATTTAACTTCACTTGGTCTGACAATATCCAGGTCCATCCATATTGCTTCTGATAGCATTATTTTGTTCCTTGTTATGGTTGAGTAACATTACTTGTATATCTGCACCACATCTTCTTTGTCTATTTCTTTGTTGATGGACATTTAGATTGCTTCTGTGTTCTGGCTATTGTAAACAGTGCTTCAATGAACACTGTTGTGCTTAGTTGCTCAGTCGTGTCCAACTATTTGTGACCCCAAGTATTGTAGCCTGCCTGGTTCCTCTGTCAGTGGGGATTGTTCCCATGGACAAGAATAGGCAAGAATACTGGAGAGGGTTGCCATCCTTTTTTCCAGGGGATCTTCCCAACCCAGGGATCAAACCCTGGTCTTCTACATCGTAGGCAGATTCTTTACCATCTGAGCCACCTGGGAAGCCCTGATGAAGCAATGAACACTGAGGTGCATGTATCCTTTCAAATTATAGTTTTCTCCTGGTATATACCCAGGGGATTGCAGAGTTTTGAAAGATACAGATAAAAAACTGCCCAGGAAAAAGGCATATAGGCCAGAGTCAAAGGAAGTGTGAAGCATGGAGCTTTTCCTCTTCCCAGGGTGTCATAGGCAGCTTTATGTTCCCAGCACTGATGTGCCGGCAGTAAGCACTTGCAGACATGGGATATCACTCCAGGGTCTGTGTCCAGAGCTTTTACTGGGCTCCATCTTGTAGGCATGATTGACAATCCATACAGCTGATCTCAGGCTCAAACCTCTCTAGAGGTGCAGCTGATACTGCATGACCAAAACCCCCATCCTGAATCACATTGTTCTCATGGCCCAAAGTTTTTACTCTAAATCTCATTGTTTGCATCCATATCAGGCTGTCCCAAGACCCTCACATAAACAATAGCACTTCTCTCATTGTCAACTGTTGACACCTTTAGTCACCCTTTCCCAGAGGAAACAACCTAAGAGTTTAGAGAGGAGCTCCCAGAAAACAAAGGCAAAGTGCAGACTTCCCTTTGGATGAGGCTGACCCTTCACTACACAGCCAGGTGGCTGGATTTGCCTGAGGAGACTCCCCTGTTGTAACCCCACAATAAGAAAATGTGAAGGGACAAACATTGGTCAAGCATTTATCTTCTGGTCTTTCTCTGAAATGTTTTTCTTGCATATCTTCATTAATTCTTTATTTTTTTTTAATTTTTATTTTTTAGTTTGTTTTGCTTTACAATACTGTACTCATTTTGCCATACGTAACTCCATGAAGTGGACTCTAGTTTGAATAGCATTATGGAGAGAAGTAAATTAAAGCTGGCCTAAAGATTCAAAGTGGTGGAGTGGGAGTATGTACAAGCACTACAGGACTCCAAGGTTCATACTTAAAGCCACTATGTGGTGAAGATCCCAACATTTCTTTGTTTAGTATTTTTATTCATTTGTTTCTTAGTTGTAACACATCTTGGTCTTCCACCTCTGTTGTGGCCTGTGGGATCTAGATCCAAGAGCAGGGATTTAGCCCCAGGCCCCCTGCATTAGGAGCAGGGATCCTTAAGCACTGGACAATGGGGAAAGTTCCAACACCATTTCCATTTGGAGTAAATGTTCACATGCAAGTGCACATCCAAAGAAGATTGTTGAATCAATATTGTCCAGTCCTGCCATTCTGTTCCACAATATATATAAATTAAGCAAGTTGCAACATGAAACTCTTCTTGCAATCCATTTAAAAGAAATAAATAAAACACAGAAAAACATGATGACTTACTATAAGCTCATGATGCCATGATCAAAGAAGGCTTAGGCGACAGGAGCATTTCAAATGGTCTCTTTGGCATCCCAGAAATCTGTACACCCTGGGGCATCACACAATAATAAGATTCCAGATAGTGAAAGGCATGCCCTTCTTTATCAAAGACGGCCAGGGCAATTCTGAAATGGGAGGTGGGAAAGAAGACCAGTATTTAAAACTTCAGATACAAATGCTTTCTCAGAGAGAAAAATTTAGAAAAGAAAACACATGAATGTTGAGTGTCTGAAAATTGTCTCCCTAAAATCTCTCCCCATGAGCATATATCATGGAAAACTTCGTTTGCCCTAGAATACCCTGCTTTGGTAACACAGTCTGACTGATC
The DNA here is from genome assembly GCA_006410615.1 of Neotragus moschatus. Classification (NCBI taxonomy): domain Eukaryota; kingdom Metazoa; phylum Chordata; class Mammalia; order Artiodactyla; family Bovidae; genus Neotragus; species Neotragus moschatus. The sequence continues at coordinate 1,234,051 of SJYA01002375.1, read as the reverse complement.
CAGTATTTTAATGATTTTCTTAATTTTGAGTGAAGCTTTCATGAACTTCCCATGTGACCAAAGGTGTTAATAACTGATAAATCAATTGGAATGGGGTTCCTGAAAATGGAATGGACAGATGAGAAATGTAATCTGAAGTCTAAGTAAGGGGGGTTCGATACACAGTGGGAGAAAGAATATTAACTTTTCTGAGGAATGGTGGTTGGTGAGATGTGGTCCTCCAGGTTCTGTGTGAAGGAGCCTACTCCCTGCATCAACTGAGGACAGGGAAAAGGATGGAGTCTAAGCTCTGGCAGCAAGACAGAAGTGTTTCAGCACACAGCCCTTCATTATAGACAGAGCGAGCTCTCTGTAGGCAATGATATCCAAAATAGGATACCAGCAACAGCAATACAAATGACCAAGCGGTGGAGGAGCAACACACACCTGTTCTAAGCAACTCAAGGAGTTCTTAGTGTGAAAATATTGATGGCCACCCCACCCCTTACTTCTTAGTTCTACTTTTGTCTGAGTGAAAAGTTCCTCCAAGAAGAATAGGAGTTTACATTCCTTCTAGGAAGTCAACTGGGGGGCCTAAGCCATGGAATTACTATTTGGATCTAGAGTCATTTTTCTAATCATACTGTGTCTCTCCTCCCTCAAGTAGTGGACTTCGAAACAGCATTTACAAATGTGATTTTAAAGAGATTTTTAAATACAGATGTTCTTTTATTTTACTGTCTGTAAATTTTAGAATCAGGTAATGTGAAATTTAACATTTAAAACTGCCTTACTCAGAGGATTATTTTACACTGATTAGAAAGTAAATTACCCTTAAATAAATTTGACCAAAATATTGTCAGAGCTTCATTGTACATATACTCTGCAAATACTCCATAGCAGTGTTTTTAATAAAACAAGAAAGGCACTGAATTGATACCATTATAATAGTTGATAAGTGAAAATCTAAGTTAATTAATCAATTGTACCATTCTTACAGAAAAAACAAATATATTCTAGTGTCAGGGGGATTTGCTTTGATTTGGTGCTGGTTTATCCCACTGGGTTGATGGTCTCTTGACCATCTGGTTTTACTTTTTTGTTGCCTGTGCTACTTAATATATCACAGTCCTTCAAATTTGTGGATTGTATGGTCAAAACAAAGCATGGACCTTCTCCTGGTTTTATTGTATGGGGGTAATTTTTCAAACTTTTAGTTTAGAGGAGGAAATAGTCACTCTATTTCCATAATTGGAAACTTCCAGCACCAGCAGGTACAGCTCAAATAAGGTGGGATATAAACAAAACAACAACAAAAAAGGTTGACTCACAGCACGTTCCTTAAAGGAAGGGGTGTGTGTCCAGCTTCCTTTTTATTGACATTTACAATTAATACTTGAGTAAAGCCATTTATAGTATCCATGGAGGGGTAAAGTAGGGCAGGTTGGGAGAATACATCTGCAGTCAAGCATTAAGTCTCTGGGGATGGAACAGTAGGAGGACTTCAGCTTTAGTTGAAAGAATTTGCCTTTGCTTCCAATTTCATGGCCTCCTTTAGCCATGACATAGCATAAACAGAAGATGGAACTTAAAAAATTAATAAAGAATGCAAAATGGTTTTGTTTCTACAAATGCCTTGAACAATGCATGTGTTTCTGTTTAATGCTGGATAAGCTCCAACTGATGTCTAGATCCTTGTCAAAATGTTTACTTTTCTGTGGGATTTTTTTTTTCCCTAGTGGGCCATTCTGAAGCCATGGCTACAGCTCTGGACTTCAAAGTTGCTGCCAGCTTCCTTAGAAAGGCCATTGTGTTGCCCCTCCCTTTTCTCCATTCAAATTAAATCTTAATTTTTTAATAATCATTTGGGGCCAGAAAATGATCAATCAGTACCAAAAAACAGAACAAACTCAACAAAGAGTTGAAGGAAATTTGCCAAAGCAACTACAAGGACAATAAATATTGAAAAAAGTAAGGATACTTTGTACTTTGGGTATCATGTAAACAACAACAGCAAAATAACATTTTCTTTTTCAGCAGTTGTGGACATCTGATATGAATGTGCAAGACCACTGGAGAAGAAGTCTTGAAAATAAAAAATGGTACTTTATACTACTTTGGTTATTTTATTTAACTCAATAAGCCCATAGAAAGTAAAATANAGGATACTTTGTACTTTGGGTATCATGTAAACAACAACAGCAAAATAACATTTTCTTTTTCAGCAGTTGTGGACATCTGATATGAATGTGCAAGACCACTGGAGAAGAAGTCTTGAAAATAAAAAATGGTACTTTATACTACTTTGGTTATTTTATTTAACTCAATAAGCCCATAGAAAGTAAAATATATGTGCCATGAATTATAATATTATAATATTCATTGGAAGGACTGCTGCTGAAGCTGAAGCTCCAGTATTTTGCCCACCTGGTGTGAACAGCTGACTCATTGGAAAAGACCCTGATGCTGGGAAAGATTAAGGGCAAAAGGAGAAGAGGAGGATGGAGGATGAGATGGTTGGAAGGCATTATTGACTCAATGGACATGAGTTTGAGCAAAGTCAGGGAGATAGTGTAGGACAGGGGAGCCTGACATGCTGCAGTTTATGGCATGGCAAAGAGTTAGACAGGGCTTAGCAACTGAACAACACTACAATGAATTATAAATATGTCAAGACAGTAAATAAATAAACTTGATTGATTTTTTCTTACATTTTTGCTAAAAAGTTTAACTCATAATTAAAGGCATACAGTATGATGTCAGAGACTGCAGAACAACTATAAAAGTAGAAAAGAAAAAAAACAGCTTAGAGATAACACCTATTTAACTGAAAAGATGAATGAATTTTGTCAAAGTAAATAGTTGTGTTGGAGAAGACTCTTGAGAGTCCCTTAGACTGCAAGGAGATCCAACCAGTCCATTCTAAAGGAGATCAGTCCTAGGTGTTCTTCAGAAGGAATGATGCTAAAGCTGAAACTCTAGTACTTTGGCCACCTCATGAGAAGAGTTGACTCACTGGAAAAGACTCCGATGCTTGGAATAAATGGGAACAGGGGGAGAAGGGGGTGACAGAGGATGAGATGGCTGGATGGCATCACCGACTCAATGGACGTTAGTTTGAGTGAACTCC
>SJYA01002375.1:1109135-1227033 GCA_006410615.1 Neotragus moschatus | reverse complement strand
AGAGTCAGACATGACTGAGCGACTTCACTTTCACTTTTCACTTTCATGCATTGGAGAAGGAAATGGCAAACCCACTCCAGTGTTCCTGCCTGGAGAATCCCAGAGACGGCGGAGCCTGGTGGGCTGCCGTCTATGGGGTCGCACAGAGTCGGACATGACTGAAGCAACTTAGCAGCAGCAGTAGAAACAGCAGCTATGATAAAGAATACAGCTTTGAGATATAAATCAGAATCATTAAAAGAAACACGATAATTGTTTAAAAATAAGTTAGAATGTGGTTATCCTAAGGCCATATAATTCTTTAACCACATTTATCTTGATTAAAAGTTTGAGTTAGGTATTTGATAGGCCTCAAATGTTGTATTTTCTTGGGCTCCATAATCATTGTAGATGGTAATGCAGGCATGAAATTAAAAGACGCATGCTCCTTGGAAGAAAAGCTATGAAAAAATTAGACATGTATTAAAAAAGCAGAGACATCACTTTGCCAAAAAATGACTGTATATTCAAAGCTATGGTTTTTCTAGTAGTCATGTATGGATGTGAGTATTATAACATAAAGAAGTCTGAGCTCTGAAGAACTGATATCTTCGAACAGTGGTGCTAGAGAGGATTCTTGAGAGTCCCTTAGACTACAAGGAGAATAAACCAGTCAATCCTAAAGGAAGTCAACTTTGAATATTCAAAGGAAGTACTAATGCTGAAGCTCCAATAACTTGGCCACCTGATACAAAGAGCTGACTTATTGTAAAAGACCCTGATGCTGGGAAAATTTGAGGGCAAGAGGGGAAAGGGGCGACGGAGGATGGGATGGTTGGATGGCATCACCGACTCGATGGACATGAGTTTGAGCAAACTCCAGGAGATAGTGAAGGACAGGGAAGCCTGGTGTGCTGCAGTCCACGGGGTCACAAATATCAGATATGACTTAGTGACTGAACAACAAGAAGAACAAGGCCTCACATATGGATATGAAGCTTAATATTTATGAAATGTAAGGAGTCTTACATTACACATATAGAATAACTTCAGTACATGTGAATTGTAATAAAGGCTAATCACAGCACAATTAAAAGGCCAAATATAATCACAATTCTTTGATTTGCTGATATAACCAATTTCTAATTGTTCTTGCTGCTCAGTTGCTAAGTCGTGTCTGAATCTTTTGGGACTTCCTGGGCTGTAGCCCATCAGGCTCCTCTGTCCATGGGATTTTCCAGAAAAAAATACTGGATTAGGTTGCCATTTCCTTCTGCAGGGGATATTACCTATAGAACCCAGTGCTGTCTCCCAAGGTCACGTGAGGAGGCTTGTCTCCAGGACAGACAGGAGTGGAGGGTTCACTCCTAGGCTCATGTGTCCATGTGTCTGCCTGGAAGTCCACTCATAGAAAGGACACAGCTACAGGGAGCAAGTGAGACGTGTGAGTCACAGGCTAAGGATCTTTTGCTGCTTTTGCCTGGCCCTCCCAAAGATAGGAGACAGCTGATAGAATTCAGCATCCTCCCCCAAACCTGTGGCACTCTTCAGATTTTTAAATGTCTTTCTTTGTATAATCTCTTCCCCAACCTTGAGTCCTGTCCTCTTCCACTCCCAGGGAGCTCCTCCAAATCCTATTTCACTTGCTTTTTGAAAATGCTTGTGACTTTCCCAGACAAATCAGCTCTTCTCTACTTTGGGTTCCTATGTTAGGTTTTACTTACCTTCAAAGAAATGACTACAACTGGACTAATGGTTTAGTCACATGTTTATCTGTTTCTCATGAAAAATTTGGGACCAGCAAGATTAAATTCAAGCAATAAACCTTCATAAAATGTAACAAATATATATTTACTAAATGTATGTTGAACAAATGCTCAAAATATATTATGTATTTATAAGTTTGTTATCAAGATCATTTCTCATGCCAAAATGCCTTAGGCTATTTTTCAGAATAATATTAAATTTTTATTAGTGTAAAGGAGTAAAGTAGCAAACTCCAAATCAGTTAACTATTTTTGCAAATATGAGTAATTTCAAAAATTCAATCTATAAACACAAATTCTTAAGATAAAGGAATCCTTGAAAAATGTCAAGAGTGTTACTTAACATTCAACTGTTTACTATGGATCCCCACTGTGGCAAAGGGCAGAGAGTTTATTAGGAAAGTCTGAGGAATCTTACTTTCTGTCATTCAAGGTCAAATGCCTATTGGATAAATATTACAATCTAGACTCTCTGTCTTTCCCCTTCTATGTCAGGAAAATTTCACAAGTCATCGTTATTCAGATATACATCTTCATAGATTCTCATGCCAGTTAATACAGGTGAAATAGGAATATGAAGGACCATGTTAAAAACATATGGTCAAAGTTTCCCTCTACTTTTTTTCCCAAGATACAGGTTACTTTCTCAATTGACATGTAAGATCATACATGTTTTAGGTATGCAACACAATGGTTTGATATTTGTATATATTGCAAAATTATCACCACAGTAATTCTAGTGTTAATTTTCTAGTGTGATCTATCATCACACACTGCTTCAAATTTTTCTTGTGGTGAGGACTTAAAATCTACTCTCAGCAACTTTCAAGTATAAAATGCACTATTATTAACTATAGTCACCACGCTCTGTATTATATCCCTCTGACTTATTTACAATGGGAAATCTGTATCCACTTCACCCTTTCTGGCTCCCCAACCCAAACCCTGCCTCTGGAAACCACCAAACTGTTCTCTGTGTTTATATTTTGTTGTTTGTGGCTACTGGCTTTTGATTCCTCATTTAAGTGAGATCATATAGCATTTGTCTTTCTCTGACTTATTTTGCATAGCATATTTTGCCCTCAAAGTTCATTCATGCTATCACAGAGAGCAAGATTTCTTCATGGTAAGGCCATATTTAATACATTATGATTACTTGTATAATCCTGAGGATAATGTTGGTTAGCTCTACACCCTACTCATCCCTCATGGTGAACAAATTGTTGATAGTGGTATAATTCATGTAAGTTACACTTTAATTGTTCCCTGTCTGTTTGCTTGACACCATTTTGCTACCTGGTCACCTGGACCTGACCCCCAGTGTCCAGTGCAAGAGCAAATATCATTTGCATCTGGCTGTGAAGTGGGACGTGGAACAACTGTTATACTTTGGCAAGAACTATTATGATTATATAAAAATAAAACTGAAGTGAAGTAAACACAATTTTTACTAGAGAAACCATATAGAATATTAGTTTTTATATCAAAGGTACAATGCAGTGACTAAATTTTGTGGAATTTAATGCTTCACAATTGCTTGCTATTTCTTTCCTTGGCCATTTCAGTTCATGTGAAAAAACTATTTTAAGAAATGAGTATTTATCACTACTTATAAAAATACAAAACAAATCTATCGAAGATGCTATCCAAAATGGAAAAATAAAAGGGAGACCACTGTCACTTTATAGTTGGCAAAGCAAAGAACATCACACTAATAAACTTAATTAAATCATTAAATATTTAAAATGAATTCCTAACTCTTGCTTATTTAATGGTTCCCTTTTATGTAGTTTAATCCCTATTATGAAGTCTATACATAAAGAAAACTCAAATGTAAAACCAATCTATTTAATGTATTCCTCTCAATCAAAAATTCCATTTCCTTTATCCTTCCTAAATTTAAATCATCTCAAAACAATACATCTCAATTTATATTTCACTCATATCAGAAAACAATAAAATAGAGTTACAAATACATCACTTACAAAGTAGTTGCATCTTTAAATATAACTCATTTATTTCAACTCATATATAACTCATATATTTCATTTCATTTCACTAATAATGTAGAATATTATTGTCCAATTTAGAATGAATGTCATATTTCTGGTAGGTGAGATAATGGATATTTATGAACTCCAATTTTAACATCACTCATGACCAACTGTATAGATACATATAAGTCTTCAATATCCTTCAGAAAGTATTTCTAACAGCGAGACACAGGAGTTTTACTTTGAATAAAAGGCAGAATTAAATACATAATTACTTATTCAGTAAAAATACAATATATTTGCCATATTACTACATGAATTTGTATACATCTATGGAGAAGGCAATGGCAACCCACCCCAGTACTCTTGCCTGGCAAATCCCATGAATGGAGGAGCCTGGTAGGCTGCAGTCCATGGGGTCTTTAGGAGTCGAACAAAACTGAGCGATTTCACTTGGACTTTTCACTTTCATGCATTGGAGAAGGAAATGGCAACCTACTCCAGTGTTCTTGCCTGGAGAATGCCATGGACTGTGGGAGCCTGGTGGGCTGCTGTCTATGGGGTCGCACAGAGTCGGACACGACTGAAGCGACTTAGCAGCAGCACATCTATAAGGTAAGCACTTCTCTTACATTCAGTTCAGTTCAGTTCAGCCGTTCAGTCCTGTCCGACTCTTTGCGACCCCATGAATCGCAGCACACCAGGCCNTGGACTGTGGGAGCCTGGTGGGCTGCTGTCTATGGGGTCGCACAGAGTCGGACACGACTGAAGCGACTTAGCAGCAGCACATCTATAAGGTAAGCACTTCTCTTACATTCAGTTCAGTTCAGTTCAGCCGTTCAGTCCTGTCCGACTCTTTGCGACCCCATGAATCGCAGCACACCAGGCCTCCCTGTCCATCACCAACGCCCAGGGTTCACTCAGACTCACGCCCATCGAGTCAGTGATGCCATCCAGCTATCTCATCCTCTGGTGTCCCCTTCTCCTCCTGCCCCCAATCCCTCCCANTCTTTATTGTATTAGGTAGTTTCCATTTACAAGGGGAGGAAAACAATTTCTACTGAAAGAGAACAGGATCTATTGACAGTCCACTTTCTAAAGGAGACTCAAAAAAAAAAAAAAGGTATTTCTGGACGCACAAAACATATAAAAATCTCAACAGCAGTAAGGTAGGAATCTTTATTGTACACCATACTGTGTCAACAATATGATATAAATATTCCCCAAAAGCCTACTTTTAATGTCCTATCAAAAAAATCATTTTCTTACCCTTTATTTTTATTTTTCTCTACCTAATTATTCTGCTTACTTAAAATTTCTATTCCCTCATAATTTTGGCAAAGTCCTTCATATCTTTCCAGCTGATTTCATTTAACTTTGATACCTGCTGCTAAATGACTCATCCCCCCAGAATTTCTTAGTTCAAGGGAATCTCACTAACTGAGCTCATCATTTGTTAAACCACATCATAGTTTCCTCTTCAGCCTTTGGATTGACTGTTCTTGCATCCAGTTGGGGATGACTAAGAAGGTGGAAACTGTGCAGAAAGATTTTTGTGAGGCAGCTTATCCTGGTGGCTCAGAGGATAAAGCCTCTGCCTCCAATGCGGGAGACCTGGGTTCAATCCCTGGGTTGGGAAGTTCCCCTGGAGAAGGAAATGGTAACCCACTCTAATACTCATGCCTGGAGAATCCCATGAATGGAGAAGCCTTGTAGGCTACAGTCCACAGGGTCGCAAAGAGTCGGACACAACTGAGCAACTTCACCTTCACCTTCACCTTATCCTGGGAAGGAGTTAAGCTTACTTAAGTTCTCTATGCATCCATGGAGAACAAGGTACTTACATGATATAGATTAGGTCTTGCTAACCAGTAGGGAGAAGACAAAGGCACCCTACTCCAGTACTCTTGCCTGGAAAATCCTATGCATGGAGAAGCCTGGTAGGCTGTAAAGAGTCAGACATGACTGAGCGACTTCACTTACACTTTTCAGTTTCATGCATTGGAGAAGGAAATGGCAACCCACTCCAGTGTTCTGGCCTGGAGAATCCCAGGGATGGGGGAGCCTGTTGGGCTGCCGTCTATGGGGTCGCACAGAGTCAGACACGACTGAAGCGACTTAGCAGTAGCAGCAGCAACCAGTAGGGCTGGTTAGCAGAGGCTTCTCATGCTGCAGACCACAGAGTCACAAAGAGTTGGATACGAGTAGGATACTGAACAACAACAACAACCAATAGAGCAAACTGTCTACATCCTCCCCAGCACAGCTGCAAAGCTGCCCCCATCTAACCCATTCCATCTATCACATGCTTTGCACATAGGCCCATATCACGCAAATAGAATGCTGTGCTGTGGATCAATTTCATCTCCTGCCTCTGAAGGTGGTGTCTAAAGGACCTATCAAAAGTTCTTGATGGTCTTGAAGTCTACTGGATAATTATAGATTCTACAGAACTAAGAATTTATTCTTTTAAGTTTTGATAGTGTCATGCACAGATGGAAGTAAAGATATAAAAAAAACCTTGATTATGTTTTACACGTTTCATGCTCAAGGGCTTCCCTGGTGGCTCAGAGGGTAAAGAATCTGCCCTCAATGCGGGAGACCCAAGTTGGATGCCTGGGTTGGGAAGATCCCCTGAAGAAAGAAATGGCACCCCACTCCAGTACTCTCACCTGGAAAATGCCAAGGATGGAGAAGCCTGGTAGGATGCGGTTCATGGAGTCGCGAAGTGTCGGACATGACTGAGCGACTTCACTTTCACTTTTTCATTCTCAAATATACCCAAACAAGACCTGGATTTTCCCCAGTCCTTTTATTTACTCTATGTCTCAATAAAGATGCCAAGTGTAAAAACAAAAGTACCTTTAGTGCATTAAAGACATTTAGTAGTCATCCAATGCCAATATTTTCTCTTTGACTAGTGATCAAGACTATTTTATAGGAAAATGGTAGATATATCCATTATAGCTGTTAATAAAAATTCACTGACATGAAATAGATTTGAGAAAAAAAATTAAAGCTAGACCCACTCAGTCTGTATTGTGAATACATGACATGAGAATACAGTCTCAATGACCTTTTCACTATCTCTTCTGAATTGACTTCGATATGGTTCCTTTCATCTTCATGTAGGAATGAACAAACCACCTCCCATGGAGGCTGAGACTTACATGAGGTCTGTCCCTTGCTAAGATCCTCACTCAATAGAAAGGTCATGAAAGCTGCATACTGATCACATTCTATACCTTTTCACCCAAGCTCTGGTGGAAGCCAGGATTAATGAGACTGATAAACTCTGATTTACCCTTTAGGACAGTTAGAGAAAAACACCCCATTGTGACCATTCAAGGTCAATAGGAAAAGCCATGATAACCCTCTCTTAACTGGCTCTTGTTCCAAAGACAATTTTGAAACCCACAGGCAATGGCAAATGTGCAAACTTTACTTTTTTTCACTTCCCTGGTTTGAGAAGGGGACACCATCAAAGGTCAAAATTTCCAGAATAAAGTGATTGATCAAAGGTTACTGGAATGCTTTTAAACTTACTACCAATAAAGTATTTTTATCCATATTCTCATTGGGACAATTTTATGTTCAAATGACCCATTTATGTTTCATTGTATCTCTAATGTTTCTTTTATTTCTTCAAGTTGGCTGAAAATAGCAGTCAGTCAAAATGTTCAAAATACTTGGGACAAAGAAAAATCCCAGTCTGACAGAAACTCAGTAGATGTATGTTGTTTGTTCATAATGAAATAACATTTGACATAGGGGAAAAATGTCTCCCCAAAGTGTCCATGACCAAATTCCTAGAATCTGTGACTATGCTATCTTCTATGGCAAAAGGGTCCTTGCAGATTGTGACTAAATTAAAATTCTTCAGAAATTAACCCAGATTTACTGCACGGCACCAATATGATTGCAAACTCAGTGCCCATAAATGAAAAGGGTGGCATAAGAGTCAAAGGCAGGGAAGGAGTTGTGACAACAGAAGAAAAGGGAGTGATACAAATACTGGTTTTTAAGATAGAGCCAAGGAAGGACAGGAGCTTCTAGAAGCTGGAAAAGGGCAAGGAATTCTCCCCTACAACCTCCAGAAGGAATGCAGCCCTGTAAAAGCCTTGACTGTAGACTGATGAAGCCCATGTGTCTTCTGACACCCAGAACTGTAAATTAATAAATATTTATAATTTTAATCCACTGAATTTGTGCTGACTTGGTACAGAGGCAATAGGAATCTAATGTGTGTGCTTAGTCGCTCAGTCGTGTCTGACTCTTTGCGACCCCATGGACTGTTGCTTGCCAGGTTCCTCTGTCCATGGGAATTCCCAGGCAAGAATACTGAAGTGGGTTTCCATTTCCTCTGCAGGGTATCTTCCCAATCCAGGGATTGAACCCAGGACTCCTGCCTGCATTGCAGGTGGATTTTTTTTTTTTAATTTTTTTTACTGTCTGAATCACCATGGAAGCCTAAGAGTACTAGAATGGATAGCCTATCCCTTCTCCAGGGTATCTTCGAACCAGGTCTCCTACATTGCAGGCAGATTCTTTACCAGCTGAGCTGTTTGGGTGTTCTAATAATTTTATTATTAAATCATTGTAAAGAATCTATGTAGCCATAGGTAATAGACTAGTTTATAGCCCATTGCTAAAATGATTATTAAAATTCTTAATTGACCACTCCTTACTTTTCAAAAAACTAGGCCACCTTTGGACTCAGTTAAAACCTATGACTAAAATATCAAAGTATTTCCTTCTTATACTCAACCTGACCCATATTATCTGCTTTAAAAAAAAGTATTTGCAGCTTTATCATTTTGAAAAAAAATCTAGTGATATAAAATTAAACCCTATTAATAGAAATCCCAGAANACCCACAGGCAATGGCAAATGTGCAAACTTTACTTTTTTTCACTTCCCTGGTTTGAGAAGGGGACACCATCAAAGGTCAAAATTTCCAGAATAAAGTGATTGATCAAAGGTTACTGGAATGCTTTTAAACTTACTACCAATAAAGTATTTTTATCCATATTCTCATTGGGACAATTTTATGTTCAAATGACCCATTTATGTTTCATTGTATCTCTAATGTTTCTTTTATTTCTTCAAGTTGGCTGAAAATAGCAGTCAGTCAAAATGTTCAAAATACTTGGGACAAAGAAAAATCCCAGTCTGACAGAAACTCAGTAGATGTATGTTGTTTGTTCATAATGAAATAACATTTGACATAGGGGAAAAATGTCTCCCCAAAGTGTCCATGACCAAATTCCTAGAATCTGTGACTATGCTATCTTCTATGGCAAAAGGGTCCTTGCAGATTGTGACTAAATTAAAATTCTTCAGAAATTAACCCAGATTTACTGCACGGCACCAATATGATTGCAAACTCAGTGCCCATAAATGAAAAGGGTGGCATAAGAGTCAAAGGCAGGGAAGGAGTTGTGACAACAGAAGAAAAGGGAGTGATACAAATACTGGTTTTTAAGATAGAGCCAAGGAAGGACAGGAGCTTCTAGAAGCTGGAAAAGGGCAAGGAATTCTCCCCTACAACCTCCAGAAGGAATGCAGCCCTGTAAAAGCCTTGACTGTAGACTGATGAAGCCCATGTGTCTTCTGACACCCAGAACTGTAAATTAATAAATATTTATAATTTTAATCCACTGAATTTGTGCTGACTTGGTACAGAGGCAATAGGAATCTAATGTGTGTGCTTAGTCGCTCAGTCGTGTCTGACTCTTTGCGACCCCATGGACTGTTGCTTGCCAGGTTCCTCTGTCCATGGGAATTCCCAGGCAAGAATACTGAAGTGGGTTTCCATTTCCTCTGCAGGGTATCTTCCCAATCCAGGGATTGAACCCAGGACTCCTGCCTGCATTGCAGGTGGATTTTTTTTTTTTAATTTTTTTTACTGTCTGAATCACCATGGAAGCCTAAGAGTACTAGAATGGATAGCCTATCCCTTCTCCAGGGTATCTTCGAACCAGGTCTCCTACATTGCAGGCAGATTCTTTACCAGCTGAGCTGTTTGGGTGTTCTAATAATTTTATTATTAAATCATTGTAAAGAATCTATGTAGCCATAGGTAATAGACTAGTTTATAGCCCATTGCTAAAATGATTATTAAAATTCTTAATTGACCACTCCTTACTTTTCAAAAAACTAGGCCACCTTTGGACTCAGTTAAAACCTATGACTAAAATATCAAAGTATTTCCTTCTTATACTCAACCTGACCCATATTATCTGCTTTAAAAAAAAGTATTTGCAGCTTTATCATTTTGAAAAAAAATCTAGTGATATAAAATTAAACCCTATTAATAGAAATCCCAGAAATAAATCCACACCTATGGACACCTTATCTTTGACAAAGGAGGCAAGAATATACAATGGAGAAAAGACAATCTCTTTAACAAGTGGTACTGGGGAAACTGGTCAACCACTTGTAAAAGAATGAAATTAGAACATTTTCTAACACCATACACAAAAACAAACTCAAAATATATTAACGATCTAAATGTAAGACCAGAAACTATAAAACTCCTAAAGGAAAACATAGGCAAAACACTCTCTGACATAAATCACAGCAAGCTCTTCTATGACCGCCTCACAGAGTAATGGAAATAAAAGCAAACATAAACAAACGGGACCTAATTAAAATTAAAATCTTTTGCACAACGAAGGAAACTCTAAGCAAGTTGAAAAGAGAGCCTTCAGAATAGGAGAAAATAATAGCAAATGAAGCAACTGACAAAGAATTAATCTCAAAAATATACAAGTAGCTCATGCAGCTCAATACCAGAAAAAGAAATGACCCAATCAAAAAATGCGCCAAAGAACTAAACAGACATTTCTCCAAAGAAGACATACAGATGGCTAACAAACACATGAAAAGATGCTTAACATCGCTCATGATCAGAGAAATACACATCAAAACCAAAATGAGGAAACATCTCACATCAGTCAGAATGGTTGCTATCAAAAAGACTACAAAAGATAAATGCTGGAAAGGGTGTAGAGGAAAGGGAACCCTCTTCACTGTTGGTGGGAATGCAAACTGGTACAGCCACTGTGGAGAACAGTGCAGAATTTCCTTAAAAAACTGGAAATAGAACTGTCATATAACCCAGCAATCCCACTGCTGGGCACACACACTAAGGAAAGCAGAATTGAGACACACATACCCCAGTGTTCTTCGCAGCACTGTTTACAATAGCTAGCATTTGGAAGCAATGTAGATGTCCATCAGCAGATGAATGGATAAGAAAGCTGTGATACATATGCATGATGGAATATTACTCAGCCATTAAAAAGAATGCATTTGAATCAGTTCCATGAGGTGGATGAAAATAGAGCCTAATACAGAGTGAAGTAAGTCAGAAAGAAAAACACCAATACAGTATATTAAAGCATATATATGAAAAAATAATAATAATAAAATAAAACCTATATATGGAATTTAGAAAGATGGAAATGATGACCATGTATCAGTTCAGTTCAGTTCAATTGCTCAGTTGTGTCCAATGCTTTGTGAACCCATGAACCACTGCACACCAGGCCTTTCTGTCTATTACCAACTCCTGGAGCTTACCTAAATTCCTGTCCATTGAGTTGGTGATGCCATCTAACTATCTCATCCCATGTTGTCCCCTTTTCCTCCTGCCTTCAATCTTTCCCAACAGGGTCTTTTCAAATGAGTCAGCTCTTCACATCAGGTGGGCAAAATATTGGAGTTTCAGCTTCAACATCAGTCCTTCCAATGAACACCCAGGACTAATTTCCTTTAGGATGGAGTGGTTGGATCGCCTTGCAGTCCAAGGGACTCTCAAGAGTCTTCTCCAATACCACAGTTCAAAAGCATCAATTATTCAGTGCTCAGCTTCCTTTATAGTCCAACTCTCACATCCATACATGACTACTGAAAAAACAATAGACTTGACTAGATGGACTTTTGTTGACCAAATAATGTCTCTGCTTTTTAATATGCTGTCTAGGTTGGTCATAACTTTCCTTCCAAGGAGTAAACGTCTTCTAATTTCATGGCTGCAATCAACATCCACAGTGATTTTGGAGCCCACCAAAATAAAATCGGACCCTTTTTCCACTGTTTGCCAATCTATTTGCCATGAAATGATGGGACTGAATGCCATGATCCTAATTTTCTGAATGTTGAGCTTTAAGCCAGCTTTTTAACTCTCCTCTTTCACCCTTATCAAGAGGCTTTCTAGTTCCTCTTCACTTTCTGCCATAAGAGTGATGTCATCTGCATATCTGAGGTTATTGATATTTCTCCTGGCAATCTTGATTCCGACTCGTGCTTCTTCCAGCCCAGTGTTTCTCATGATGTACTCTGCATGTAAGTTACATAATCAGGGTTGACAACATACAGCCTTGACGTGCTCTGTTTCCTATTTGGAACCAGTCGATTGTTTCATGTCCAGTTCTAGCTGTGGCTTCTTGACCTGCATGCAAGTTTCTCAAGAGGCAGGTCAGGTGGTCTGGTATTCCTATCTCTCTCAGAATTTTCCACAGTTTATTGTGNCATCTTTGCATGAAATATTCCCTTGGTATCTCTAATTTTCTTGATGAGATCTCTAGTCTTTCTTATTCTATTGTTTTCCTCTATTGCTTTGCATTGATCACTGAGGAAGGCTTTCTTATGTCTCTTTGCTATTCTTTGGAACTCTTATGCAAGACAGCAAAAGAGACACAGAGATAAAGAGCAAACTTTGGACTCTGTGGGAGAAGGCGGGGGTGGGATGATTTGAGAGAATAGCATTGAAACATGTATACTATCATATGTGAAATAGATTACCAGTCTAGCTTTGATGCATGAGACAGGGTGCTTAGTGCCAGTGCACTGGGATGCCCCTGAGGGATGGAATGGGAAGGGAGTGAGAGGGGAGTTCAAGATGGGGAACACATGTGCATCCATGGCTGATTCATGTCAATGCATGGCAAATACCACTATAATATTGTAAAGTAATTAGCCTCCAATTAAAATAAATGCATTAATTTTTTAAATTAATCTTTTTAAAACGTGTTACTTAGTCATTGTTAGTAATCAATAAATAATTTTCAAAAACAAAAGNGGAGTTCAAGATGGGGAACACATGTGCATCCATGGCTGATTCATGTCAATGCATGGCAAATACCACTATAATATTGTAAAGTAATTAGCCTCCAATTAAAATAAATGCATTAATTTTTTAAATTAATCTTTTTAAAACGTGTTACTTAGTCATTGTTAGTAATCAATAAATAATTTTCAAAAACAAAAGATGATGTGAAAATTCCTGTTTTGTTTGGAGATAGGCTATAAAGATCTGCTAAACATTTGTGGTTTCTAAAATTAAAAGGAGTAAATTCACATTTTAAAAAGAGATGATTTTTTTAATTGCTCAAAATTGAGTGAGTTATTAAAATATCCACTGGGAATAAATAAAATTGACCAAATAGCTTTGCTTGTAGTTTTATTTTGAAAGACACTACTAAGAATGAAATGTTTTATTATTGCATCAAACAGAAAATCACAAATATTGCTTTTCAACATCATGTACATGAACTCAGAAATGTTATCCCTATAATTATCAATAGTTTACATAAAAAAAGAAGTTTTTTTTTTTAATCAGGAAAGACAATGCTTTTACTTTGCTTTCATTTGTCAAAACAGTGTCTAACCTCATACTACATCTGTGCATTTAGAGATAACAGTAATATTCCTCCTAACATTGAGGACAAAAACAAATATGAGAAAATCAAAATGGATACTGAATCTATTAATTTATACACTTTCATGGGGGACTAATTTGGGCATAAAGCATATTTTTTCTATGCTATAAAATTTCTGACTAAGAGGGTCAGTAAATCTTTGCTAAAACTTGGAAGAGTTATTCGGAAAAGTTTAGTATGAAATACTTCAGAAAAGAAAATCATTTGGTTGCAACCAGAGTATTTAACCTGGGTCACATTTGTAACTAAGGGCATCTGATGGACATCACATTTTCCGAAGTGGGCAAACTTCCTTCAGGACAACAAGTGTATCCTAGTTGCCTATATAATTCAGGTAAAGTCTGGCAACAATAAGTTTTTTAATTAAGGTATTTGTGTGTAGATTAAAACATCAGTTACTTCTAGGAAATTTGATTATTTTATAAGTTTCATATTTTTTTAAAAAAGCATAATTCATAAAAATTATGATCAGAAAAATTTTTTGAAATCTACTTTTCTCCCACCTGATTTCATGTGTCAAGGCTCCCTAAATATATTACTTTTTTCCTGAATGCCTCACTGTTATTTCCAAAAGCTCCCAATGAAAACCTAGCTCTCTTCATTTTATTGGGAAATTTTTGCTGACATAAAAGTATTCTGTCAGCAACTGAATTTAAGTTCTCTAAGTACAAGTTAATCTAAGTAATCAACAATAATTTGGAGGTAAATAAACATACTTTGTACATAAACTATAATATCGTGAAGATTTATTTTACTTGCTTTAGAGGAAGAGCCTTCCTGGATGGTGGTGGATGGAACAGTAGGGAAGTGAGGTGCTGATGTTTCTTTGCTACATTATTTCTTCACCATATTTTTAACCCTTTCGGTGCCATGGCTATCTTGCGCTCGGACTTACAGATAGAGTTATAGTGCGGAGATGCACCTTGAAGGTGACTCCAGTTCCAAAATGAGAATTCTTCAAAAGTGGAGAAAGTAACCTCGATGTGCAAGGGTCAAGTAGGCATACACCTTCCCTTGATCAGGCTTTCGGGCAAAAGAACTTCAAGCAAACCATTGATCTTGAGACTCATCTGAACACGGGGCACAATTTAAATTTGTTCCATGCAATATTCTTCAACCAGAACCTGTTGTGTCAGGTAAACTGTCTCTGGCACAATTATGTTGAAATATTTCTTTTTATAGCATACTTGCTTTAGCAAGTTTGGGGATAAATTCCTTATTATTAATAAAAGGAGGAGTTGTCTGAAAAATAGTGAAGCTTTGCCATCACTACTGAGAGAAAATTTTATTAACTTATCGGTCTTTATGTGAGATAAGTGTACTGTAAGTGTAATTAGGAAGAGATATTACCAAAGTTGTAGTCATGGTCTCCTCCCTCAGGAGCAATGTAGTTTACAAAGCAAGATGATATTCCATCTTTATATAATAGCAACTATGAGAAACGTTATCTATAGGAAGCATGAAGGAAATTTTGAGAGGCAATGCAGTCATTAGATTAAAAACATAACATGTTCATAAACTTAGAACTACTATTTCTACTTGAGAGAACATATTTTTAAAAGATTAGAAATTTATGTACATATATGATTATTACTGTGTTCACTGCAATAGTGAAATTTTGTAAGCAATCTTTATGTCTAAACAGTAAGATATTTAAGTAACTAAAGTACATCTAAATACTGGGATAATTCAAAACCATTGAAACTTGTCTTAAATGATTGTTCACACATGACAAATGCCCTTGATATATTGCCAAGTTAAGACAAATCAGATTGCAATACATTCAAATTAACCTCAATTTTGTAAAAAAATCTCTCTGAGTGTTCATTTCTTCTTAAAGAGGTTAAAGCAGAAATAAACCAAATATTAACTCGTTTTCGCTGCCGTGAAATTTTGGGTAACTCTATCTTCTTTATTCTTCTTTTCTATATTCTGCTATTTTTTTCAACATGTGAACAATACTTCAAATTTGTTTTTAACAAATGAAACATTCAATTGGAAGTAGTTTTTAAGATAGCCTGGTGGAAGAGAAGAAATAGACTCAGGTTGGAATTATTTTGGAATTTTGAAGTAATGTAAGCTTAAAGGTATCAGGATGTTGAATTGGCGATTGAAAAGGAGATTTGGAGAGGGAAATTGCAAACGGAAAATTTAACCAAATTACTTAGTGAAAAGTTGGCCACATGCTTAAAATATTAAACATTGAACATTTATTTTTAAATAGAGAAGGAAATGGATAAATTCTGGTTTTGTCCCAAATCATCCACTTGAGTTAGCTGGATAGTTTTTAAATCTTTGGACTTTCTAATTATCTTAAGATCAAGGACTAAGTACTTTTTTATTGGGAAGTTCTCTGAAGTAGCCATCATGGAGCCTCACTCAAAGTGATGTGTAATTCCTGTGTGTGAATTTCATCATTGGCAAAACTGTCACATCATCCCTGTGTCCATAATTGAAGAGTTCCAATGCTGGCTAGCAACTTGGGTTAATACAAAGTGACTGGTTTCTCAACCCTGTTATATTTTCAGTAGTAAGTGCCTTTCATTTTCTTAAATTATGCTTTATGAAAGTGAATACACCAAGTCCCCTACCCAGGAGTGAGTTCTGTTCCAAGAGTGCATTTTGTAGTCAAATTTGTCCACAAGTCCAATGAAACTGTACCCAAGTTGAAGCCCAGGTACTCAACTAACACAGTCCGATATACAGTACTGTAATGCAATAGGTTTATAGTACTTTTCGCACAAATGATACGGAAAAAACAAATACATAAAACAAACATTTTTAATCTCACAGTACAGTGCTTTGAAAAGTTCAGTAGTGCAATATAACATCTGGCATATAGAGGCTGGCATCCCGCCAACAGGCAAGAAGGGTTACTGACCAGGGGAGGGAGAGGGGATGGCAGATGATAAAGCTGAAGGATCATTTGCAATAGGAGATGAGTGCAAGCTGCAAGTTTTCTCACACCTGACATGGATGGAGAACACTTTCACATCTTTGAAAATTCTCAACTTGAACTTTGTAGGAGTACTATATAGGGGACTTATTCTAGATGTAGGACTAATTAAATATTTATAAAACAGTCAGCTATACTAGTAGAAATACACATACTATTTTAACTCAAACCCTTAGAGTGCATAAATATGGATTAAAAAAGAGAGCCAACAAGTCAATGGATAAAATTTTAGAGATGGCTTTGTACAACATTTAATGTACGTTAAAATGAATTTAGTGTATTTTAAGGTCTATTTCAAATATTCAGTGCATAGAGTTTTATTTTTTATTTCATTTTATTTTTTGAAAACAGGAATATAGTAAATACTGTGCAGAGATTCTGAATGCTCACAGTTTATAATTATCTCAAAGAATCTTCACCTCAGGCCACCTGAAGGCTAAATTTTAAAGTAAGGAAAGTTTGCATTTACCATTTCTTACCTTATTATCTTTCATTTTTAGCGATGAATCTATTACCCTAGTCCCTGAGCTAACCTACACTCTCATCCACAGCCTTTCCTTCTTACGTCCAAAATAGTTTGTCTACTTCATGGGCCATGGTACCATACTTTCCTGATAGTCCTGGTGTATCAGTCATTGCTCGACACTCCTGAGTCCCAGCCAATTGTTCTCTGTTTGAAATGGGATTATTCACATATTGAGTGATTACCCCTCACCACCAGCCATGCATAAAACATGATGTGTGGTCTTTAGCACTTACACACTTCACTGCCTGAAATTAAAATGCTATTTTAGCTATGTAGACCAGCTTTGAGTGTCTTCTAGTGGTTACAGCTGAATATCCCTGATGGGTTTCCATATATGTGAAGTAGATACTTTAATCAAAATGTCATGGGAGCCGATACTACTTTGGCTAATTTAACTGATGTTACTTTCCTCTGTCAAAATGAGCTTCGATTGGCCCAGACATCACAGGTGATGTTCACTTTCCTTTACAGTAAATTCCTTGCATACAAATCTGCAAGTTGTGAACTTTCAAAGGGCAAACATGCCCAGAAAAAAAAAAAGAGAGACAAGAGGACAAATAAATAACTGAATAACCAAAGAGATTCATGACGCAGGAAACGGAGGAAGATTTTCTTTATTTGAGTGGGCACTGCTGGTCTTAGAGGCATAGGACTCGAACAGAGAACGGTACAGGAAAGTTGCAGCAGCTGTTCAAAATGCAACCTAGTGATACATGTCATCGATGCCGAAAGAAAAAAAAGAACTACTACCTACTCATCACTGGATCATTTTTTCCAGAGGGTAGAAAGTAAAGAAAGTGAAGTCTCTCAGTCATGTCTGACTCTTTGCCACCCCATGGACTGGAGGCTGCCAGGTTCCTCCATGCATAGGATTTTCCAGGCAAGAGTACTGGAGTGGACTATTTTGTTCTCCAGGGGATCTTCCTGACTCAGGGATTGAACCTTGGCCTTCTGCACTGCAGGCAGACTCTTTACTGTCTGAGCCATCTGGGAAGCAGATAGAATTGAATCCAGGAAGGAACCAGAACTGTGTTATCAACGTCCAGCACGAGTACAATTGCAGTGTTCCCACTGTTTCCTATTGCTGACAATCCTTCAGCTCTACCATTTCCCACCTCCTCTCCCTCCTCCAGTCACTAACTTGTCTTGCCTACTCACTCCATGCCAGCCCTTGTATGCCAGCTGTTGTACTGTATTTTTCAAGGTCCTGTACTGTAAGATTAAACATTTTTTCTTTATTTTTTGTGTTTGTTTTTATGTATTATTTGCATGAAAAATATAAGCCTATTACAGTATACAGTCTATACAGTCCTATATAGTCCTATATAGCCAGTTGTGTTAGTTGGATACCTAGGTTAACTTTATTGGACTTATAAACAAGTTAGACTTATGAATGCCCTCTTGGATGAAGCGCAGTTGTATGTGGGGAACTTACTGTAGTTTCTTACCATTCTTCCCTTCACTGGCTTTTTCTGCTGCAGTTAAGGCAGAGCAAACCCAGGAGGTCAACAAGTCACTCCATTTATTGTCTTTTCCCTCATCATTGTTTCCCTTTCTTAAAATTCATTTGATAGTGTTAGTTCTTTAAAAATAGTCTCAGGTAATCCTTTGTTCTTTCCAAAACCATACCAATCCAAAAATTAACAAAAATCATTTACCAAAAAGAGGAAAGCCCAAAACATATTTTAATATACAATTCAACAAAGATAAAATGATGTCTGGATCCCCTCAGGATAGCATACATCTGCTAGTATAGCTGACTATTCAGTTCACCTAGTAAACGAAATTTGACCAAGGGGACATTGGAATAGGTGACTAACGAGAGACCTACACAGAAATAAAATAACATACTTTCCAAATTTATGACTTTGGCTCACAGGTGTCCCTGTGGAAACCTTGAGGTCAAATGGAAACAAAGGAGCGTTGACCACATAGTAGGAAAACTGCCTACAAAATTGATCTACAAAACTCCTTGAGAGTTTTGGTCTAGAAAACTCTACTTCAGTTCTCACAGCATGTTAACTCATAAGGTAAGGATGAAGACACAAAGTAATCAGCCTGAATTAAATAAACCCCAACTTCTTAAAAATACCCAAAGGTATATTATTGATGATAAAACTACTTCAGTCTTCTTTTGCTAAAAATTACTATGTTTTTGATTATCCGCCAGTAGAACTTACCATATTCTTGTTTCCTACAATGTATTAGGGGACATGAAGACACTGATTCATGGGAAAAATGAGGATTTACCCAATGTCACCTAACAGCTTAATCAATAGGGAAAATTCAGTTCAGTTCTGTCACTCAGTCATGTCTGGGTCTTTGTGACCCCGTGAACCACAGCACGCCAGGCCTCCCTGTCCATCACCAGCTCCCACAGTCCACCCAAATCTACGTCCACTGAGTGAGTGATGCCATCCAACCATCTCATCCTCTGTCGTCCCCTTCTCCTCCTGCCCTCAATCTTTCCCCAGGATCAGGTTCTTTTCAAATGAGTCAGCTCTTTGCAGAGGTGGCCAAAGTATTGGAGTTTCAGCTTCAACATCAGTCCTTCCAATGAACACTCAGGACTGATCTCCTTTAGGATGGACTCGTTGCATCTCCTTGCAGTCCAAGGGACTCTCAAGAGTCTTCTCCAACACCACAGTTCAAAAGCATCAATTCTTCAGTGCTCAGCTTTCTTTATAGTCCAACTCTCATGGAAAAATAGCATGGAAAATATAGTTCCACTTTCAAATCCTTGGCAGATACTCAAACAAGCCATAAATATTGATGTATGGAGTATGCTTATATGCATAATCATTAGCCAAATTATATATCTATAGAAGAAGCAGCTTCTCTTATCTATATGCTTATTTGATATCTTTTTCCAACAAGTGTGCAGAATCCATGTATTGCAGAATTTTTCAGGTTTTTGTTGCTTGTGAAGATTTATTCTAGGACTATTTTCTCCAGAATCCTGTCACTAGACTCACTAATCTTATTAGAGAGGGTGATAATATGTATAGTCTACAAATAAGGACTACAAATAAACATTTCCCTATTTCTTCCAGATTAAACAATTAGATCCTTGCCTCTTATAGATTATGGTGCTTGGCAATAAAGTTATAACAAAGCAATAGACATAGACTTGCCTCAAAAGTACCTACAGTTTACTAAGTGACATAGCATTTATTTATATCCTTGAGAAGTTCCACTGCCAAACACCCAGTAACTTCTAGCACCCTCGGTTTCTAACATTACCTAATTTCCTTTATATAGAATAAGATACAACTAGTTATCACACATTAATTGCCAGATGAGCAACATGGAAAATAATTTAAAAAAAAAACTGAAATTGAAAAGAAATCTACAAACAGTGTTTATAAAATCCCTCACTGCAAAAACGTAAAGGCTTTTAAAGGTTTAAGAAGTGAACTTGTAAAGAGATCAAGGCAGAGCTTGGGCCCTGCCTCTGGCACACACCGTCCGAGTTTTGAAGAAATCATCTAACAGCCGCCATTGCTTCGCAATGGAATCATTATTATCACTGGAGCAGGATAATTCTTCTCCGTTGAGTCTGCCTGAAAACACGGAGGATGTTTACCATCTCTTGCTCTTGACATCAAAGGTCATTACAACCTTCCATTTATCTTTATCTTGACGATAAGATAGACTTGCCTTAGTTTCAAAGAAACTAATTGCAACTACGTCTGTGGTTAAAGAAAAAAGGAGTCAGAGAAGTGTTCTCTACATTTGAAGATAATAAAGCTCTTCTTTCAGTAATCAGGTCAATTTCTAACCCACCATTTACGTCTTTTAGAGGATCTTCCTCTGTCCCTCCTCTCCTGAACCCTCATCTTTTGCAATTAATTGGGTAGAAGTTAGATGAAATGGGTGCTATCACCTTTGTTGAGGACCTCTATTTTTTGACCATTATCCACCTGTTATTCTCTCATTTATAAATGGGATTTTTGTTCACAAGTTAATTTACTTTCCTTTGTTTTCAAGTTCTCAAATTCCCTATAGCTTACAACATAAAGTCAAGTCATCATGATAACTATTAGACTCTTTGAGGTGGTGTTAGTATTTTATTTTTCTTTTTCTTGTCCCACAGGTATGACCATTTTGTGTAAGATATCTTTTGGTGGGTGTTGGAGAAGTGGGTTATGCAAAGTATAGTACAATAAGAAATACACGTAACCTTCTATGTGACATTCATTTCTCCATATCCTTCTTACCCTTCAAACCCCAATACAAATATCAAATCTGGAATATTTCATTTCATCCTCTGCCTTTCCCTCCCTCTCTTAGTGAACTTAACTGTGTTTATGCTGTGAAACTGGAAGTAACAACACATAGCAACTGACTTCAATAAAACAAGATCAATTTTAATCAGATAAATATCAAATCTTACCATGAGTCTAAAAAATTAACTGTTTAAGTGCAGATATGACTCAAATATTGATCAGCTCCATATATTGGAAAGACTATAGAAGAGTCTCAAAAATTCTGTGACAACAGCTGAAAGAAACTAATTGCGACTATGTGTGTGGTTAAAGAAAAAAGGAATCCGAGAAGTGTTCTCTATGTTTGAAGATAACAAAGCTCTTCTTTCAGTAATCAGGTCAATTTCTAACCCACCATTTACGTCTTTTAGGGGATGCTCCTCTGTCCCTCCCTCCTTGCCTGCTGGGTTTCTTTCTCTGTGCCAAGCTCTTCTTTTACCAATGGAAATAGATGTGCAAGGACTGTTAAGAACAAAATTCTGACTAAGCTAAAGTTGATCTTGGATAGCTGCCTTTAACCTCTCTCTCCCTCATGAGGTTTCATTTTATATCTACTGTCTTTTGTGAAATTTAATTTAGTCGTATTCCAAGACATCCTCATTTATTTTGTGATTGAGTCCCATCTTTGTAAATGGAAAGAGAGCTGAGTTGAATACATAAGGGTAGGTGACCTTTACCCGGTGATGGAATTGTGAGAGAGATTTATGATGGTGAAAGAATCCACGTCTACACAGCCAGCAAATCCCAGCATTGCCAGTCTCTGCCACTGCCTAATTTCTGTCTGCCACCTTGCTCTGCTGCGATGTTCAGTCAATGTCTTCTTTGGTATGTTTCAGTTGACAGCACCATTTACAAATGAAATCCTTACTAAAGGTGAAATAAAAAGATGTTCTCCTTTAAGGTCTGAATTTAGGAACCTGTCTTTTCTTATAACAGCTGATGACATCTCTGGTGTCGAGGAACAGAAGGGAGACTGCATCTGTTGGCAGGAAGAGAAAAAAAAATGTATGCAAGGTACGAAATATTTGCAATTGTTTTTTAAACAGTGGAGACAGGAAATGTTTGAGTTAAAGTGCTAATGGCAAATGGCTGGATGTGTGTTCTTTATTATTACATGCAATGCTTGCATTTAAAAGGAACTTAGAGATGATACTTTAAATAGCCAGTTTTCCCCCAAAATCATTTTTAAAAATATGATCTATACTATTAAAGTTAATGACATTTTGAAAAAAAAAGAATTAAGCTTGGTATACAGTGCTCTTTAAAATTATCACCATCATTTAGTCTGTTACCACTATCATTTTAGGTTCCCTGATGCAGAGAGAAATACATAATGAGATATCTCCATTAATTTAGAGGTTAGGATATTTATTTTTACATTTTAGGTGCTTTTAAATTTATTAATTTTGTCTTAGGAGAAAGGTACCTATATAAAAGACGCCAGCCCTCTTCAAACCTGACGGAATCAGCAGAATAACTTAACCTGTGTGGCTTCTGTGTATCAGAAATTCATTATCACCTAAAAAATGGGCTCTTGTGAACAGTCTGGTTTGGATCATTTTAATGATGTGTTACAAAATACAGCTTAACTGCATAAACAAGTTCTCCTTTGTTTAAAAGAAAGAAAAAGACATAGAACAAGGACAAGTAAAAATGCTTCCCATTCCAAAGCAATCACTCTTGAAAACAATTCATATACTTCTTACACCATTCCTCTTTGACTAGCCACCAGCAGGCACACACATCCAGTGCAAGGTGTGGATGAGTGTTTGCACATGTGTGGCTGTCTCCTAAAAAATGCTATTGAATTCACTTGCTATATTTCACTATGTGTCTAAAGAAAATATGATTCTTCTAAACTCTTTCAACTTACTTTAAGGCTAGAAAATCACAAATGAACTAAAGATTCATAAAGGGTGGAAAGCCTTGTGTGATCACATTTGCTGTAGTGAAAATGGCATTGGCCTCTTGGTTCTTAGGTTCTCAGCTACTTCGGGAAAACCATTCATCAGCATAAATAAAACCATCACAAAGGGATTCATTCAACGCAGACTTTGGCTCCTGGTGTATGGTTTTCTCTTTCCTGTTACACACTTCCTCACACATCCTACCTATTAGCCCCATTTTTAGTTCTTGCTACCATTGGGCTTCTCACATGATGCTAGTGGTCAAGAACACACCTGTCCATGCAGGAGACATAAGAAATGTGGGTTCTATCGCTGGATCAGGAAGATCTTTTAGAGGAGGACATGGAAACCCATTCCAGTATTCTGGCCTAAAGAATCCCCATGGACAGAGAAGCCTGACGGCTACAGTCCATAGGATCACAGAGTCAAATACAATTGAAGTGACTTAGCATGCATGCACTTACAATTTCCCACAACAGCATTTCCAACACTAATTTCTCTCTCTGACTGCTGTAGGACTGGGATTTTTGTTAGACTAAAACATTACTAGTCTCCCATTTCACAGAGATCTTGCTTTCCAATCCCGTTAATATATCTGAAACCTCTAGCATCTTTTTNAGTTCTTGCTACCATTGGGCTTCTCACATGATGCTAGTGGTCAAGAACACACCTGTCCATGCAGGAGACACAAGAAATGTGGGTTCTATTGCTGGATCAGGAAGATCTTTTAGAGGAGGACATGGAAACCCATTCCAGTATTCTGGCCTAAAGAATCCCTATGGACAGAGAAGCCTGATGGCTACAGTCCATAGGATCACAGAGTCAAATACAATTGAAGTGACTTAGCACGCATGCACTCACAATTTCCCACAACAGCATTTCCAACACTAATTTCTCTCTCTGACTGCTGTAGGACTGGGATTTTTGTTAGACTAAAACATTACTAGTCTCCCATTTCACAGAGATCTTGCTTTCCAATCCCGTTAATATATCTGAAACCTCTAGCATCTTTTTCCTCCTGTTCTAACTTCTTACAATGAGAAGTTCTTCCTTCATCCAAAATTCATCGCTGCACCTAAAACCTGGGGCTGTCAATGCCTGCCTTCATGACTCATTAACTATCTCTTCTCTTATCTAAAATAACAACTTCTCTATTTCTCTCTCCCCCCAGCTATCTCCTTCAGCATATAATCATACTCAAACCACTCCCAACTTAAAACCCAGGTCTCCCGCCTTGTAGACAGACACTTTACCACCGGAGCCACCAGGGAAGCTGAGGTCATTAAGGTGGGTGCTAATCCAAATATGACTGGATTATATTTCCCTTTAAAAGGGAGGAATGGACACAGGCACACAGAGAAGAAAGACTATGCGAAGACACATAGAAAGAATGCCATGTAATGATGAAGACAGATCAGAGCGATGCCTTTGCAAGGCAAGGAATGTTAAAGGCTGCTGACAACCCAACAGATCTAGAAGAGATAGGGAAGGGAAGAGATGGGGAAGGATTCCCTTCAGGTCTCACAGGGAATGTAGAACTACCTACACTTTGATTTCAGAGTCCTGACCTCCAAAGTTCTGAGACAGTAGGTTTCTGTAGTTCTAAGTCCCACAGTTAATGGTGCTTCCTAGTCATGGTAATAAAGATACAACACCAATTTCCTGAATAAATCTGTGGGCAACCTCTCCCCCAACACACACACGATATTTAGAAGTACTGAATATTTGCAGCCTCCATTTCTGTAATTTGGTCAGAACATGCTATGCCATCTTTTTTTGGTAAAATGCAAGTTACAACCATCATAATACTTTCCTGAAGAAACTGTTGCAATCAAATACATACAAAACACTTCAGCAGAATATGAATGCTCAAAAATATTATTGCTATTACTATCTTCATTATTGCTAGCGTTATTGCTCCATGTGGTACCTAGGAGAGAATATTCATCTTCAAATATTGAGGTCTGGGACAGGGGTCCCCCAGGATCCCAGCCCTTGCCCTCTCTGTGTGCTTTCCTATGAGCTAATCCACCTTGAGACTTTCCTTCTGCCAGAGGCCAGGCACACGCTGTCAGCCACCCTTGTGTTTGGCTTTGGATCACATTTTTTTTTTTTCCTGTCAAGGAATAAGTCCTAAAATTGTATGTGAGGAATGGAAAACAAAACAGATACAGGATCCATTTGAGATAAATGTTTGCTTTATAAATAGCTCCTCAAGAGTGACTTGTTTCATTAAACAAATTTGTCAAGAAAAATCCAAATTTCAGGACATAAATAAGAGCTAGTTATTCACATCATGTACACATGCTCATCTTCTCGATTTTCCTTAATGAGATATAGCAGTTAAAGTTGTATGAGTCTATTTAGAATTTCTTGGTCAGATAACTCATCTACAGAGAGAGGACAATGTGAGCATTTATCCCAGGCCATAGATGACAGTGCTGATGATCTTGCAGATTCCTCTCTCTCCTTAGAAGTATCTCTTTCTTCCTTTTAGGATCCTATCTGGAGGTTCCCAGCTGCTGGGATCTGATGCCTAATGATCCGAGGTGGAGATGACGTAATAATAATAAAAACAGAGGCACAATAAATGTAATGAGCTTGAATCATCCCCCCCACTCCACGTACTCTAGCCATGGAAAAACTTTCTTCCAGAAAACTGGTCTCTGTTGTGAAAAAGGTTGGAGATTGTCGCTGTAGCCTGATACTCTTCTGGTCTCTAACCCCTCAGCAAAGCCTGACTACAGGGCTGACTCTAATGATATAAAAATTCTAAGTTATGAATGACAAGTACATTTAACGTTTTTGTCACTCCCATGAATGGTTAAGATGGGTGACCATCACATGGTTCTCCAGGTATCTTCATGCATGTGAGAAAGGGGCATTAAGGTGACCTCGACATCAAGCTCACTTATATAGATAGCAATGAATGAAACGCTACCAAGGCAAATGACATCACCTTGGCTTGCAGCACTTTATACAGTTCTCCAAGGCTCTATCAGACACAAGTGGATAATCCAGTTCACTAGTTTCTACATATTCTTGATGATTTGAAAGTGTTAAGAGAGGAATTTTATTTAGTACCCGATATCAAGGCTATGGTTTTCCCAGCAGTCATGTATGGATGTGAGAGTTGGACTGTGAAAAAAGCTGAGTGACGAAGAATTGATGCTTTTGAACTGTGGTGTCGGAGAAGACTCTTGAGAGTCCCTTGGACTGCAAGGGGATCCAACCAGTCTATTCTAAAGAAGATAGGCCCTGAGATTTCTTTGGAAGGACTGATGCTAAAGCTGAAACTCTAGTACTTTGGCCACCTCATGCAAAGAGTAGACTCATTAGAAAAGACCCTGATGCTGGGAGAGATTAGGGGCAGAAGGAAAAGGGGACTACAGAGGATGAGATGGCTGGATGGCATCACTGATTCAATGGACGTGAGTCTGAGTGAACTCCAGGAGTTGGTGATGGACAGGGAGGCCTGACGTGCTTCAATTCATGGGGTCGTAAAGAGTCAGACATGACTGAGCGACTGAACTGAACTGAACTGATTTTAACTTTTTCACTTTCAATAAAGCTAGAGAACTGACAGGGATAAAAATGCTTTATAGACATTATTTTAGAGTCATAAAGAAAAACAAGAAAAAAAATGGAAAGAAAAGCAAAATAGAAAATCCTCACTGGAAAACAGATTAGAGAGTTGGCTGTAATTTGCTGAAGATATTCTGTGAGTTGGAGTAGCCTGGCTCTGGAACTCTTCATGGAGCGTGGTGAAATCTTTTATATCAAATAAATATAGTTTGGTGGGGAAAAAAGATAAAGAAAATAAGAGAAAACACCTTCCAGCTGGCTGGTTTTATTGGCAGCCTGCAAAGGGTGAATTGGTGGTTTATGCAACCAGGAAAGGGTGTTTGTGACAGGAAAGAGAAATGAAGTAAATGATTAGAAATTTCAAGTTGATCTCACCCCATTTCCTTTCCTTATACTCTCACCAGCACCCTTCCTTTTCAAGGTCTGTCTGAAATTATCAATAAGGCTGCCAAATGGGAGGGCACCTGTCCCCATATGCAGGATCTACATTTTTTTTTTTGATATTCTACTTTCTTTGGGGTTGGATCGATATTATTTTATGGATAATTGAACTATTACACATCGCTTTTACATATCATTATGCATCATTTGACATTTTCTCACAAAAGTAATAAATGAAGATGGTCATTTACAAACAATGCTGTGTATTAGCAAGAAGTTTACTTTTTGGAAGGGTCAGCTGAGCCAAAAATTGTATCTTTTCTGGAAGAAAGGTAATGTCTTCAAGGGAGGAACATTCTATTTCCTGAAGACTATTTCAATCACTGAGAATATTGGATTTATAGCAGTAGCTGTAATAATAGCAGATCCCTGAGGTTATCTGATTCATAGGGAAAGAAAATACCATAAATCTTTTCTATTTTTTACATATTCATGTTATACTACCACCAATAAGATCACAGATGTGTGATATATGCTGTCTCCATATTTGTGACAGTAATGCTAAAGTTGTCCTTTCAGTTCAATGTTTACATAAAATAAATACCCACCAATACTGGAGATGAGGATTTCTGACTGAGATGATGGAGCAGAGGTGGAACTGTTGACATGTTGGGTGGACAGTTTGGTACAACCCAGGGAAATCAGCATCCCTGACTCCTGCCCACAAAATGCCAGGAGCATCCCTACCCTGAAGCATTAGGGAAACCAAGCACAACCTCCCCTCCCAAAAAAAAACACACACAAATGCACACCCACATGCACACACACACACACACACACACATTTGCAACCATTCCCTGGGTAAGCAGTGCTACTCTGGTTTAGGGGCACAGATCTGAAATTATTTTTTTTTAAGTATATTTTCTTAAAAGAAGAAAGAGAATTATTAAGAAGAGTATATATCTTCCTTTGCCCACCTCAAGGTCCTATCAAGCTAAGAAAAATCCCTGTTTCCTAGTATCAACCACTTTATCAGAACGGGAAAATTTGTATAATACCTGGCACAGATTATGTGTTCAGTGAACACTGCTTTTCTTTCCTCATGTCCCTTTTTCCAAGAAAAGGAAGTGAAGTAAGGAAACATTTCATGTTGAAACATTTTGGTTATGACTTTATTGCTCAGTTGGAAAGGGTAAGTCATTTTCTTACCCATTTGCTTATCAAAAGCAGGCTGTCCATTCTTGTTTTGTCATCTCGATGGACAAGGCATAATTTGTTTCATGTTCTTAGCACAGAGCCAGTCTTTTCTAGACAAGTTGCAGGCAAATTTCAACTGCAAGAGTTATCAGCTATTAAAAGAGGCCATGTACAGCAAGGCACCAGCTCTTTGCTGACTGATACTGCCTGCTATTTTATTTTTGGAAAGTAGCCTAAAGCTATTATGGCTCTGGGTTTTTGACAGGCATCATATATCGGTATTTCAGAAGAAAATCAAGTAGCCTGAGGGTTTGGAATCAAATTTAAATTTTTAATAAGTTGTCAAAATATACTTTGCAGTATTCATTTGTAACTGGACTCAACCCTCTGCAAATTAATATGCAAACCTTCCCACTTCACTTACAGTTTGTTATGCAAAAAAAAGTTAAAGGACCAGTTATCACATATGCTACTAAGAGAAGTAGGAGGTGCTATTTGTTTACTTTTTTGTGTGTTTGACAGGGACATACTAGCCTGAGTATATTTCTGTCTAGAACTAAAGTGATAACTAATATCAGTTCTTTTGATTGACTTCAATTTGAATATGCAAATGAAGTTTTCAAATCAGTTCAGCTCAGTTGCTTAATTGTGTCTGACTCTTTGGACTGACCCCATGGACTGCAGCACACCAGGCTTCCTTGTCCATCACCAGCCCCTGGAGCTCGCTCAAACTCATGTCCAAGAGTCAGTGATGCCATCCAACCATCTCATCCTCTGTTGTCCCCTTCTCCTCCTGCCTTCAATCTTTTCCCAGCATCAGTGTCTTTTCCAGTGAGGCAGTTCTTCTCATCAGGTGGCTAAAGCATTGGAGTTTCAGCTTCAGCATCAGTCCTTCCAATGAATATTCAGGACTGATTTCCTTTAGGATTGACTACAGTGATCTCCTTGCAGTCCACGGAACTCTCAAGAGTCTTCTCCAACACCACAGTTCAAAAGCATCAATTCTTTGATGCTCAGCTTTCTTTATAGTCCAACTCTCACATCCATACATGACTACTGGAAAAACCAGAGCTTTGACTAGACAGACCATTGTTGGCAGAGTAATGTCTCTGCTTTTTAATATGTTGTCTAGGTTAGTCATAGTTTTTCTTCCAAAGAACAAGTGTCTTTTAATTTTATGGCTGCAGTCACCATTTGTGGTGATTTTGGAGCCCCTCAAAATAAAGCCTGTCACTGTTTCCATTGTTCCCCCATCTATTTGCCATGAAGTGATAGGACTGGATGCCATGGTCTTAGCTTTCTGAATGTTGAGTTTTAAAGCCAACTTTTTCACTCTCTTCTTTCACTTTCATCAAGAGATTCTTTAGTTTTTCTTCACTTTCTGCAATGAGGGTGGTGTCATCTGCATATCTGAGGTTATTGGTATTTCTCCCAGCAATCTTGGTTCCAGCTTGTGCTTCATTCAGTCAGTTGTTTCACATGATGTACTCTGCATATAAGTTAAATAAGCAGGTTGACAATATACAGCCTTAAAGTACTCCTTTCCTGATTTGGAACCAGTCAGTTTCTCCATGTCCAGTTCTAACCGTAGCTTCTTGACCTGCATATAGATTTCTCAGAAAGCAGGTCAGGTGGTCTGATATTCCCATCTCTTTCAGAATTTTCCAGTTTGTTGTGATCTGCACTGTCAAAGGCTTTGGCATAGTCAATAAAGCAGAAATAGATGTTTTTCTGGAAGTCTTTTGCTTTTTTGATGATCCAAGGGATGATGGCAATTTGATCTCAGGATGAACCCTACAATAAGGATTGTAACCACCCATGGGTCACTGAGAAACCTATTTAGCATCTGGAAAAAGATTCTTATAGTTTAAGTGGTGATATCAATCAATGACTTAGTCGTCTACAAAGCAGGCATCAGAACTGATTATCTGATGGCTGTCATCTGATAATATGGGTGAGCTAATTAAAATATTGATTATTTGGCTATTATTGACTGGAAAGTAGGTCTGGGATAGAATGAAGGGATTATAGGTGGTTTGGATTAAGTTTAGGAGAAATGTATGTTGTCATCATGGCATCTGTGAAGACTGATTGTGTTAATGAAACAAGGGAGACTGTTTTTAATCAGATAGAGCTGGTTTTAAAGTCTTCATCTTCCTCTTATAAGTTATGTAACTTTGTATAGGACTTTTATTCTTTCTGTCAGTCTCTTTATATAAAAATTTCTAACATCAATCGTGATAAAATAATGAAGATAACAAAAATAATACCTGCCTTATTACACTATGATGGGGATTAACAAAATGTATTGGAAATAAGCTCTGCAATTGTTTCTGCCTTGAATGGCCATTAATTTTTTCTTTTTTACTCATATTTGGGACTGAAGGCAAATAAGAGGCTCAAGTAAACCTTTAGAATTTATTTAGACTATTCAGGCTAACAAGCATATGCGAAAAATACCCATGGAGTGATATTTGGCCAGTACATGTTAGCCTGTATTCAACTTGCCAGAAAACAGAAAGTGGACATAAAGCCAACTTCTTTCTGACTTTCTAGAATAAAGCCTTCAAGGATATTTTCTAAGATGTCTAAAAGACTACCTAAAATGCATATTTAGCCTTTTACAGTTGTACTGTCAGAATGACAAGTGTACATGCAAACTATATGAGTATCTGAGAACTTCATAGGCTCAGAGCCCTTCCAGCTCTGAGATAGTTTGGAAAGGCACAATGAGATTTCAGTTATATTTTGAGAAGTGGTTAAATTTAGACCAGAAGCCTAGAATAAAGACATTTTAAGGAGTCCTGGATAATTCTAGTACTAAACATGCAAATATTTAAGATCTATTCCAGGGATCACACAAGTTGTTTGGAGAGAAGGTTCAAGAGTATTCCCATGAGAGAAAATGGGAAGATTATTTGGAAGTGGCTTTAGAAGTTTCAGATGCTCAATGAGCCCCGTATCTTCAAATTTTTGATAGTGATGAGAATGGAGCATTCAGAAAACTCAGCAGTGATGTACTGAATGATGGGAAGACAGAGAAGCTAGAGATATGAGCTAAAGCACAATCTATTATGCATTATGAATAGCACATATTATTTTCTTTAAAGCACAATACAAAGTCATAAAGTAGTAAGGAACAGATAACAAAATAAAATTGACAAAATGTTGATACTTAAACCAATAGAGTATTGTAAAGTAAAATAAAGTAAAATTTTTAAAAAGCAAAAAAAAAAAAAATAAAGTTAGGTGATAGCTACTTGGGAAATTCCTCATAATAAAGAATTATAAATATATATATAATATTAGTATTTCTTAAACTTATTTGTGTATTGCCACTTTTAATAGTCGAAGAAAGCAGTTGATAATCTGTCCAGAAATATGCATTCATTCAAAAATATTTATACACATACATTTGAAGAAGTTCATAGTTCTCTCTTCTCCCTTAACCTCTCTGTGAAGTCCATATATGTGCCTCCTGAGTTCAACAGATTTCTTGTGTATATACAAGAAATATCTCCAAGTCAAGACTCTTGGAGACTTTAGACTGGTACTTTGGATCTTCAAGTGCAGTTCATGGCTCTCATTCCTCAAACCTTGGCTTTAACTCAGTTCTGTTTTACTTTTCATTCTTTCCAAGCCCCATCTGTTCTTTGTCACACAGAACTTTTCAAGGGTGACAGTTTTTCTCTCATTCACATGCTGTTTAAAGAAAGACAGGGAGCCAAGACCAATTCAAAGAAAGAAGTGGTTTATGATACCATACCACAAGGTCACAGAAATGTTTATGATAACAGAGGCATTTTCTAAACTCTGGTGAAAGGAATTCAGTAGATCTCTCAACAGCTAATTGGTATTACACGTATCCAAACTGATTACTATTCCATCAAATGGAAGGTATGTTGGTAAAATCTAGGAAAGGAGGCAAAACACCCTCTCAGTTAATAACTCATATTTTGGAGTGATAAGAACCAAAACTCAGTTACATACATTTCTTATCTTTGAAAAGATAAAATTACTTATTTTCATTAATCACTTATTACATGAAAATTACTTATTTCCATGAGCTTTCATTTTTTTCATCGGTAAACTATGTGATACATAACTCTAAAAAAGAGTAAAGTGCAAAAGTACTGATAATACTCCCAATTAATAGTGACAATGAGCAGGTAATTTCCAACCAGGGTTTAACCAAGTTTTTATGTCGTACTCAAGACTGTATTATTTTGTCTGAACAAATCCCTGAAGCATATGATATCAGGCATTTCCAATGTGTTTCTGTAACATCATCTCCTTTTCAGAACTCCTTAGGATCACTCCTTTCTGTACTTTTATTTTTTTTTTTTCCACCTTTCTAAGTACATACCCTGATTATCATCCTGGATCTTTCCAATCCTCTTACTCGGTAAATGAATCCTCAGGATTCCATGCAATGTTATGGTTTTAATTACTACCCATACAAGGATGATTCTCAATTGGGAAAAAAAAAAAAAAAAAAACACCTTCAATCCTTTATTATCCTCAAGCTCTAGATTTGGAAATGAAAATCTTGAAAAGTCAGCATTTCCAGAACTGAGCTTCTATTCCTTATCTACTCTCATCCCTATAATTATTATTGCTCTTCAATTTTCCATCTCAGTTAAGGTTGCTGCTGCTGCTGCTAAATCGCTTCAGTCGTGTCTGACTGTGCCACCCCATAGACGGCAGCCCACCAGGCTCCCCCATCCCTGAGATTCTCCAGGCAAGAACACTGGAGTGGGTTGCCATTTCCTTCTCCTATGCATGAAAGTGAAAAGTGAAAGTGAAGTTGCTCAGTCGTGTCCGACTCCCATCGACCCCATGGACTGCAGCCTACCAGGCTCCTCAGTTAAGGTTACTGCTAATCAATTTAGAGATCCTATAAATCCTCCTCCCTCACCATCCCAATTCAAACAACTCTTGAATCTTCTTAATTTTTTGTGCTTTCTTCCCTTGTTTACCTCCCTNCCCATCGACCCCATGGACTGCAGCCTACCAGGCTCCTCAGTTAAGGTTACTGCTAATCAATTTAGAGATCCTATAAATCCTCCTCCCTCACCATCCCAATTCAAACAACTCTTGAATCTTCTTAATTTTTTGTGCTTTCTTCCCTTGTTTACCTCCCTGTTGCTACTTCCTCAATTCAGAAGTCATTGTCTTCCAACTAGATTTCAGAAATAACCTGCTGGCTGGCTTCCCAAACTCTTGTTTTCCCTTTTCCAGTTAGACATAGCTCTTCAAGAGCAGTCCAAAAATATATACTGGCTATGGCAAGCTGTATTATTTTTCCAGTTGGTGGAATTATTTATAATTATAGAAAAAAAACCCAGGTAGTTGAAACTAGAATCATCACAAAAAGCCTGGAGTATATTGTTGCCTATGTTTTTATGTAGAAAAATTTTCTTGGTTTATCTACTAAAACCATTTTACATTTTATTTGTCCTTTTTAATATAATGCCGTCCAATTTTACAGGATTAAACAGGTTTTTAAACAGAAGATAATGGCTTTGTGTTTTGAAGTTTAGAAACCAGTGTCAGTGATGACAATAAGAACACGTGATGACTGATTTGTCTTGAGCTCTTGGGCCTAGATGAATTTATAATCAGAGAGATACCTTTTAAATAATGAATGGCTTTAAGCCAGCCCTTCATATAAAATTACTTTTATTGGTCTTTTCTACCTTCTAAGAGTCAAAAATAGGTTTGACTGAATATTAAGAAGCCAGAAAATGTCTGCCCAGTGCAAAGTCCAGATAGTTTATAGGTTTTTCTGAGAAAGTTTATCACAACTGTTGTTTAGCCATTGTTATTGTGGTTTAGTTGCTCAGTTGTGCCCAACTGTTTGCATCCTTCCAGACTGTAGCTCGCCAGGTACCTCTGTCTGTGGGATTTCCTAGGCAAGAATACTGGGTTAAGTGGGTTGCCATTTCCTTCTTCAGAGTACCTTCCCAGGCCAGGGATCAAACCCACACTTCCTGCTTGTCAGGCGGATTCTTAACTGATGAACCACTAAGGAAGCCCTCCACAACTACAGCATCCATGAAAGCAGACAAATAGTCTATCCTCACTACTGAAATAATTTTGAAATGAAGTATTTTGGAATTGTATGCTTCTTCCTTAGATCTGCCCTCAACAATTTATTTAGGGAATGTGATAATAAGAAATAGTGTCAGAAAAATTTGGAATTGAGAGAGACTTTCTGTTATTTACTTTAAAACATAACAAAATAAACTTAGAGGGGAAAAAAAAGTTCAATCATAAGAAATAAGAGAGGACATAGCTAGAAGAAAAGAAACCAGAGAGAGACATTAATATTTGGGGGAATTCAACATTCCCAATGCTCTGCTCTATATTTAGGTGAGATAAATGTTTTCAGAAGGGGGGAAAAAAGGACATTCTGGACTTTTTAAAGGCTAAATAGAGCTATTTAAGGAACCATTTCAACAACGGGTTAGTTCCCAACCAATCTGGTTCTTCTGAGACAAGCCGCTGGTCAAAACATTTCATCAGCAGCTAATCAAGAGAGCTAATGGTCTATGTAGTTAGGCACTTCATGACCTGGAGTAGTTTAAATTAATCTTATGTAACTGGCAGCTGTCAGCTTTCATCTAGCTTGTGGGTTAAGAACAAAAATAAGAAACCAAAAGTTAAAAATTCTTAATTTGCAATAGTATGCCACTTTGCTTTCTAGGGTATTTTAAATACTAGCTTTTCAAGAATTTGGAAGAGGACACTCAACTGAATCATTTTTAAGTTCAACTTTTCCAACAATTTTAATGGATTATTTCTGTAGCATTGTGTTCTAAGGTATAATAATCTGAATACATATTTAAAATGAACACAAAAGTTGACACACATATTTATTAGAGTCAAGGTCAAGTTTAAGAAACATAGCTAAAGAGACTGTTGGATAAGTTAGACGACCAAGATCATTTCCTAAAGGACACATCCAGAATAGGAAGTTACAAAGTGTGAGTTTAGTTCTTTACTCTGTTTCTGAGTACCGTGAGCTTCATTAAGCCATTTAAACTCTATTTTCTTATTAAATTTGTTGAACAAAATAAGCTATAAAGTCCATTCAAGCTTGATGATTCTTCAATCAACTATTAAATAGACCCTAACTATGAGTATGCAAATAATTTACATTTCAAGAAATTTGCATCCCTTACCCAAGGGTCAGAACCCAATTTACATTTGTCAGACATACTTCTGTCTGAGGCAGACCATTTCATATATGTTGGCATTTTTCTGGTTTTCCATTAGGAAAATACAGAATATGTTTAGCCTAAAATTAAAACTTAGCTCTAGAACAAAGCTTTTCACAAAGGGTACAATAGGCATTAATATATGCTGTTGAATTAATAAGATACACATGAAGTAACAACTGTTTTGAATCATTAATATCATTAGTTTAATCCTCCAACACGTATTATCATTTAAGGTATTCCTAAACTGTATTGGTTAGCAAAATCAGTTCCTTTGTTTATCAAGTCTTAACTCTAAGTTGTCTTTATTCATGTGGATGAGGAGAAAGGTACTTTTTACTTCCCATAATTCCCCTCAGAAAGAGCTGTGTCCAAAAAAGGAAGTGTCCATCCACTGAAATTTTGATGCTGAAGCTGAAGCTCCAATACTTTGGCCACCTGATGCGAAGAGCTGGCTCATTGGAAAAGACCCTGATGCTGAAGAAGATTGAAGGCAAAAGGAGAAGTGGGTAGCAGAAAATGAGATGGTAAGATAGCATCACTGACTCAATGGACATGAATCAGAGCAAACTCCAGGAGACAGTGGAGGACAGAAGAGCCTGGCATGTGCAGTTCATGGGGTTGTAAAGAGTCAGACATGATTTAAGCAACTGAACAACACCAGCAAAAACTTCACTTCAAGCTTGATGTGACTTTTCGGTGGTCAGTTTACAACATGCATGATGAAAATGCATTAGGTTGAACCTAGCAGACTTTATTATTCACAGAAGTAGGAGAAGATAATGCCATTTTATTTAAAGTCTTAATAGTCTTTTTTATTTTTAAAAAATGTGTTTTATTGAAGATTAGTTGTGTTCATTTCTGTTGTACAACAAAGTGACTCAGTTATACATATATATGTATATATATGTATATTCTTATATATATACTCTTTTCCACTATGATTTATTATTGGATAGTGAATATAGTTCCCTGTGCTATACAGTAGGACCTTGTTGTTCATCTCTTCTATATTTAGCAGTTTGCATCGGCTAATCCCACACTCCCAGACAATCCCCCTTTATATGTCTATGCCACGACAGTATATAGTAATCATTATGTTCAACTGACATAGTACTTGGAGTATAATCTTGAAACTATTTTATTTTTGTTTCGTACCATCCTTTTTGTATTCAGAATCCTAGTTCTTCTCCTCTTTGCCGTACAGTAGAAATGAACACAACATTGTAAGACAACTATATTTCCACAAAAATTAATTTAAAAAAAAGATTCTAATTCTTCTCTTGTCCTTGGATGGAAACTTGCAGAGGTTCTTGAACCTTACTCATTGCTTTCAGCTGCAAAATAAAACTTTACTTCATGAATGAAATATCCCATCCATCATCAGAAACAAGTTTGCAAACTTGATTTGGTTTGAAAAGTGTCTCCCGTGCCCCCAGCTCAGGCCTCCACACATGGGAAAGATTGCCATGAAGGGAAGAACAGGTGGGCTCCTTCCACCTCTCCACTACCTCCAGAGCTTGCCTGCCTTCAGGTGGTTCTGCAGGGCTGAGCCCTGGGGTTGGGACACAGGAGAAGCCGTGAAGAAAGAATGGCAGGAAACCCTCAAATCATCAAAAACTCTCCTGAGCTTGTGTTAGTGTTCTAGGGTCATGGCAGGGGTTACATTCATTTGCCCTGAGATTTGTTACTTCTTTGGAGACCTTTGTGTGTCTCCCCCACACCCCACTTCCACTCATCTAAGGAAGCTTTGAGTCTCGTCCTCTTGAGTATGGTAAATGTCCTAGAAATACCATGACACTTCAGTGTCCTTCTGCCAGGTGGTCCTCTTGCATTCAAGAGTTTATCTAAGGGGAGTTTTACCCTAGATCCTACACGTAACAGTCTCTGGGGATACAATTAGTTCACAAACAGCTACTATCTCTCTGCCAATCCTTTTCGCCTTTGGGATGACATGGTCACCAGCTTCTGCAGTTTCCTTGGGTTCAATTGGTGGGGGTGGGGTGGAGTTTCTGAAGATGCAGGAGCCACTTTGGTGATTTCTTTTAAAACCCTGTTCTCATGACTCATGGACACCATGGGGGAAGGAAAGGGTGGGATGAACAGAGAGAGTAACACTAACGTATACACACTAGCGTGTGTCAAATAGATAGCTAGTGGGAAGCCGCTGTATAACACAGAGGCTCAGCTCTGTTCTCTCTGATGACTAGAGGAGTGGGATGGCGGGGGTAGCTGGCAGGGAGGCTGAAGAGGGAGCAGATAATGTGTACATATAGCTGCTATGCTTTCCTGTACAGCACAAATTAATGCAGCATTGTAAAGCAATTATACACTTTTTTTTTTTTTCTTTTTAAGCCTTGTTCCAGACATGGGATTAAGAGCAGATGAAAGATTCCTTCCCTTCACTCTGGGAGAGTTTCAAAGCCTCACTCTCTTCTAAGAAAATATCCTCAAGAGTACTCTCAATTACCTAAAACCATATACTTTTCTACCCTCCATGTACAAGAGGAGTTTCAGAATAGTCCAATGTATTCTAACCACTATTTTAAAAAAATTTCCCAAAATGTGTTAGCACTGTCTTTAAAATGTGGTTCACCTGAGACTTTGAATTAAGCACCCCCTTCCAGAAATAACACTAGAAAATTTTCCTCTCTACCTACCCTCGTTTACCTAGAGATGACTAGTGTTTGAGAATTAATTCAAACAACTTTTTGAAACATTATTATGTCTGCCAATATTTGATTATACCATTGTATATGGTTTATACTTATGTCAAAAGAAAATAAGTGGGAAGTAAAATGATATATCTATAGATTACCTTTGGAATTTCAGATTGAAAGATCCTACATTAGACTTCTCATAGATTATATTTAAGAACTGTTAAAATGTTCTTATCACCCCAGTCTGAGGAGAGAGGCTTATTATTACTTTTTGCATTTAGCAAAATAAGGATCAGAATCACTGTTATTTATTTAATTATACTTTAAGGAGTTCAAGACTAGAAAGTGCATTCTGGGGAATTTTCAAGTGACATTGGTCACTGTGGTAGTCACTAGACACAGGTAGCCATATAAATGTAAATTTAAATTAATTAGCTTATATAAAATTAAAAATTCTAGTTCTTAGGTACACTAGCCATGTTTCAAGTATGCGAGAGTTATAACTGGCTAGAGACTACCATGTTAAACAATGCAAATATTTTTTTAAAAATCTCACTGTTGTAGACATTTCAATTGAATAGCAGGGCTCTGAATATGAATACCACAGTTAAACCCATACACATGGAATCAAATACTCTTCTTGTCAGGGGAGATAGAGGAACCTTCTAGAGTTATTCAGGATGGCCTTCTAAGGTAGGATTGAGAATTTGTACCATACAAATGATGAA
Source organism: Neotragus moschatus (assembly GCA_006410615.1). NCBI lineage: Eukaryota > Metazoa > Chordata > Mammalia > Artiodactyla > Bovidae > Neotragus > Neotragus moschatus. Next base: position 1,188,135 of record SJYA01002375.1, on the reverse strand, counting down.
ATGTCTTTCTTGGGACAGCTAAGCTGGTTTCGGTGATATGATTGAGGAAGCTTCCATGTTGGGCAGGGCATTAAGAATTGGTTCTTCTCAATTATGAGGTTATAGCTGTGGGGAAATTGCCTTTGTATTACTAGATGTAGACTTCATTACTCGGAAGAGCTGAAAGAGGATCTTAAAAGAGGCCAAGTCCCAGTATTTGACATTGTGCAAATTGAACTCACTGCTGAACGTTAACATTTTTGAGAGAAACTCACTTGGCTTACAGGTGTGAGATATTTCCATTTTCTCTTCCTTTGTCTTTAAAATAATTATAATTTAGACCCACAGTCACTTATTGGGATAATATCTTCATTCCTGTGTGTAAGAAAGATATCACTGGAACTTTACTAGGAAAATCATAACGCACCTTCTCTTTATACAATTTATTTATTCTTCTTTGCTTTTAAAATCTGATTTATTTTATTTCAAAACAGCAGGAAAGGATGAGATAAAACCTGGGGACAATGAAAAAAATATATCCTGTTTGTTTTCTGTATAAAACAAAAGGTTAAGGCATTTTTTTTTTTTTTTCAAAATAAAGCAAATAATTCTTTGGTCATCTATAATAGGACAGAGCTATTTTGAACAGTTTGATGTCATATCTACATCCCTCAAGGAAACAAAGGGGAAAGTCAGAGGAAAGGGAAAAGGCAGCTTTGATAAGTTCTGCCAGCCACTGGGCCCTGAGAGTGAAGCATCCTGTTTTTATCATGTGGCTGAAAACAGTGGAAAAAAATTTACTGCNTTGATGTCATATCTACATCCCTCAAGGAAACAAAGGGGAAAGTCAGAGGAAAGGGAAAAGGCAGCTTTGATAAGTTCTGCCAGCCACTGGGCCCTGAGAGTGAAGCATCCTGTTTTTATCATGTGGCTGAAAACAGTGGAAAAAAATTTACTGCAATCAATGGTAGCATTCTTTTGTTATTTCACAGTTACCTGCCATAATTCCCTAAATAATCACACCAAAGGAGGGCCTTTTTAGTGACAACTGTGAAACAATGGGTCAGTCTGTATAAAGGTCACTGGAAAATTACAGTCTGAGATGGAGAGAGAATGGTGACAAACCAGAGACACTTCGTGATATGAATAGCATTCTGAGTCCTGGTGGTCTGCTGCCACTAGGTTTTATGACAGTCCTATCCATGCCATCAGTTAATATTCCCAATTACTGTAAAAAGTCAGTGGGATACACTATGCAGAAAAAGTAATAGAAAATATAATCCTCATAAAAATAAAGTATTCCTTTCAAACAAAAAATGGCTTCTAAAGAGACTTCTTGCAGTTCCTAGGATTGCTCTATCTATTAATCAGTCAATCATTTTAAGGGACTTCAAGCAAAATGACCTCAGAGATTGCTACCACTTGGAATTCATGTCCTTTCAGTCGTCTTATCTCTGGGTATCCAGGTGCAATTTCATAGCATTTATCAGCACAGCATCTATAGAATCTCACTGCAGCACAAGTACACTCCCAGAAATTACAGAAGAAACGGTTCTTCACGCCTCTGTTTATCAGACTGGCTTTCTAGGGCATCCTTCATGGTGGGGCAGAAAGAGGCGAGAACAGCCGCTCTGCATTTTAGTATATTTAGGAATAATTTTGCAGCAAAGTTCTAAGGATTTTTCTTTGTGGATATGGTTCTTTAATTAACAGAAGATCATTAAACCTGAAATTATCTGGTAACTGACTTTCATCTTTACTGTCTTTGTCAGAACTTGTAAGCAATATTTAAAAATCTAACCAATTACCTGCGGGTTTGTTTTACTTGCTGCCAAACAACTGGGTAATTTAAACATATGCAGATAAGATGATATTTTTCAATGATTTTGTATGAGTTGTATAGACACAGCCTCAGATTGCAGGCGAGATGAACTGATATAATCCCAAAGAGCTATTTATACAATTAAGCCTCTATTAAAAAAGAATGTGATTTCAACCTCTGTCCTTTGGAAAACATGATTTATATGAAACTGATTTACTATTTTAGAATTTCTAAATATGGTTTTCTTCTAGTATGGCTTCCAGCCTCCCAATGAATTGAAAATATTCGAGTACTTGGAATCCCAATGGATTGCCACTGGGAATGAACAGAAGGTCTCTCTCCCTCCCCCTTCCCCCTCCTTTTCCTGTTTTCAAGTTCCAGAGCTAGATATATGGCTGTGAGACAACACAGAAGCAGTGTCAAGAAAACCATTTTGCTCAAGGGACCTGGCAGTTGAACTCTCCCCAAAAGCTTTTAAAAAGAAAAAATACATATATATTAAATGCCAATTTAAAACAAATCCAAAGATTTGTGGAGCCCTTGTTCACCTCGTGATGTTGCTGGAGAATATACACCAAACGAGCTAGCAGATTATGAAAAGTCAATGCTTAAAATCTCTTGAGTTTTCTAACAAGAGATCTGGGAAGTTTAAAAGCCTATCAAGTTTCCCAGAGATTATTAACTCTGGCTTGCATTTCAAAGTATATCAAGTGCCGTCTGCTTTATACCAAACAGAAGGGAATGTACTGCCAGACGGAGCAGACAGAACTAATAAGAGCTGTAATAAATCAGATTAAGAAATATTTATTGAGGATCTCTGCCTCTCCAGCATTGAGATGTTAGGTGTGTGATAAACATAAAATATAAATGAAAAGGTCTGTGGTTTCAAAAAGCTTAAATGAACTTGGAGAGATAAGATAATTGCACAGAAAATAAATAATAAAGCAGAATCTGAAAAGCAATTCCAAAGGAATAACTGAAGAAATATCATAAATAATAAAAATGAACCAAACCAGGAACATAAAAAAGGTTATCATTTGAATTAAGCTTAACAGGCAACTTCATGAAAATTTTTCTGTGGAGAATAATGTTGCCCTTCAAGGTATATATATTTATACTTCTTCAGAGACCCGCTCTTTGGCTGAATCCCAGGATTGTTCTGTTTGCGAGAGGGTTGGATAGCCAAAATGGCTATAGCCTATAGACTCACAGAATGACGTTAAAGTTAAATCATCAAATAAAAAATATTCCGTAGTCAAGTCACTGAATTGCACTGTAGGGAAATATGGATCATTCTTCTTGAAAATATCATAATATTACAATAATTACAGCTTCTATTTAATTTGCTAGGCTTATGTGAATGATCTACCAGAAATGCACATCCTTTCAAAAGTCTCTGAAAGGCCAAGCTTTATAGCAATTTCATCTCATTTCTTCTTTCTTGTGTGAGTGTGCATGCTAAAAGTCACTTAAGTTGTGTCCAACTCTTTGTGAACCAATTGACTGTAGCCTTCAAGCTTCTCTGTCCATGGGCTTCTCCAGGCAAGAATACCAGAGTGGGCTCCATGTCCTCCTCCAGGGGATCTTCCTGACCCAGAGATTACACACAAGTCTCTTGCATTCACAGGCAGCTTCTTCACTATTAGTGCCACCTGGTTATGCTTATTAAGAAACCCAAAATTATTTTAACTAAGGAAAATTAAGCATGTTCCCATTCTCTTTGACCTGAAAGCACCTAAACACCCTCTGATGTAAATGAACTAGTTCCTATTGACATTCAGACAGTGTTACTATATCATCTGAGTTTTGACAAAGACTTGAAACAAAGAATAATAAATAGCCATGAGACCCAGTATAAAGTAAATAAACAAAGGAAATGTTTTTTAAATGAAGAAAGAATTTACAAACCCAGAATAAATTAACTAACACAAAGAAAGAAAGAGAGGTAAGGAAAAGGCCAAATCCCTTATCTTGAAGAAAGAGAAACCAAAAATTATTTTTAATAGATTTTGGTCCTTTAACGTGGTGCAAAGAATGGTGTTAAGATATTCAGATAATCTCAAATAGAACTAAAAATAGAATGCTTACCTTGAAAGTCCCTGCGGAAAACAAAGCTGAAAAAGCCCCTACAGCAAAATAGAAGAAACTGAAAAAGCAAAGAAACTGGAATTAAATCATATACTGAGATGAAAAAGTTTTAAACCAGGCACAGTACATCAAGAAGGTGGCAGGAGATGGTAAAAGCAGGTGAGTCAATAAAAGTGCTGTTTAAAATGTATGAACAAGGAGACTTGCCCCATGGTCCAGTGGTTAAGATTTTCACTTCCAATGCAGGATGTGTGGGTTCGATCCCTAGCCAGAAAACTATGATCCCACATGCCTTGGGGTCAAAAAGACAAAACATGAAACAGAAGCAGTTATTGAACAGATTCAATAAGGACTTTAAAAAAAAGGTTCATATTAAAAGCAATTCTTTAAAAAAACACACGGACAGATTTAGGGACATCAGCAAGATAAAATTAGGTCCTGAAGTTAACAACATCAGGGATCTTTTCCACTCATAGACCTGAAAGGCAAGGGGAGGAAACAGTTAACCAGAATGAAAGAAATCAGGTCTGCACAGAGAGACTTTATCAGGCTGTGGCACTTGCTAGAGAGAAAGCAATCACGGAGACCCAGCAGGAAAGAACTAGAATAATAGGTCCTCTACCTCCCTCTTTTCCTGTCTGTCAACCTCTGTCAGAGTTTTCCACCAGTGGACTCAACAGGCAGCTAGCGGGCAAGGAGTCCTTGATGTTGTCCATATAATTCAGCCTCCTGGAGCACAGAGCAGTAGAAATTATACAGAGTTGATCCTGAGGAGCAAAACCCTCCAAGATATCCAATGATACAATGATTGCAGAAAAAAGCATAACATGATACGACGTGTTTTAGAAAAAAAAAGTAAAAAAGTGAAAGTGTGAGTCACTCAGTCGTATCCAACCCCTTCCAAACCAATGGACTGTAGCCCGCTAGGCTCTTCTGTCCATAGAACTCTCCAGGCAAGAATACTGAAGTGGGTAGCCATTCCCTTCTCCAGAGGATCCTCCCAACCCAGGGGTCAAACTGGGCCTCCTGCATTGCAGGCGGGTTCTTTACCATCTGAACCACCAGGGAAGCCCAGAAAAGACAATGATCTACATACAACTGAGTGTTTAAAAAATTGCTTCATTGAGATGTATTCCACATGTTATAAAATTCACTCTTTTAAAGTACACTATTAGTATCAGTGCTTAAGACATCGCCTTTCAATTCTGGGAGAGTAAGTTCAATTCCAGGAGTGTAGGTTCAATCCCTGGTCAGGAAGCTAAGATACCACATGCCTCACAGCCAAAAAACAAAAACAGAAAACAGAAACTATCTTATAACAAATTCAATAAAGACTTTTAAAATGGTTCACATTTTTAAAAAAGGACATGATTCAGTTATTATAATACATTCAGAGTTATATAACACCACTCCACGTATAATTTTTAAATATTTTCATCACCTGCAAATGAAATTCCATGCTTAATAGCAGTTACTTTTTCATTTCCCTCTCCCCTCAATCCCTGGCAAATACTAACATATTAATATTTTCTTTCTCTATGGACATGTTCTGGAGATGTTCTATACATGAAATCCTAAAATACATGGTCTTTGGTCTGACTTAATGTAACAGGAAAGATCAAGAAGAGATGGAAAGAATACACAGAAGAACTGTACAGAAAAAGATCTTAATGACTGGGGTAATCACGATGGTATTGTCTTTCACTCAGAGCCAGACATTCTGGAATGTGAAGTGAAGTGGGGCTTAGGAAGTGCTGCTTCCAATAAAACTAGTGGAAGTGATGAAATTCCAGCAGAGCTATTTAAAATCCTAAAAGATGATGCTATAAAAGTGCTGCAATCAATATGTCAGCAAATTTGGAAAACCCAGCAGTGGCCACAGGACTGAAAAATGTCTTTCTTTATCCAAGTTCCCAAGAAGGGCAGTATTAAAGAATGTTCAGGCAACTGAACAGTTGCACTCATCTCCCATCCTAGTAAGGTTATGCTCAAAATCCTCCAGGCTAGGCTTCAGCATTATGTGAGCCAAGAGCTTCCAGATGTTGAAGCGGGATCTATAAAAGGCTGAGGAACCAGAGATCAAATTACCAACATTCATTGGACCATAGAGAAAGCAAGGGAATTCCAGAAAAAAAAAATCTACCTCTGTGTCATTGACTATGCTCTTTTGTCTATGTGGATCATAACAAACTATGGAAAACTCTTAAAGACATGGGAATATCGGACCATTTTACCTGTCTCCTGAGAAACTTGTATGTGGGTCAAGCAGCAACAGTTAGAACCCTGTATGGAACAACTGACTGGTTTGGGATTGAGAAAGGAGTACAACAAGGCTGTTTATTGTCACCTTGTTTATTTAACTTATATGCAGAATGCATCATTCAAAATGCTGGGCTGGATGAGTTACAGCTGGAATCAAGATTGCCAGGGGAAATATCAACAACCTCAGATATGTGATGATACCACTCTAATGGCAGAAAGTGAAGAGGAACTAAAGAGCCTTTTGATTACGTTGAAGGAGGAGAGTAAAAGGCTGGCTTAAAACTCAATATTAAAAAAACTAAGACCATGATATCCAGCTCCATCACTTCATGGCAAATGTAGGGGAAAATGTAGAAGCATTGACAGATTTCCTCTTCTTGGGCTCTAAAATCACTGTGAATGGTGACTGCAGTCATGAAATCAGATGTTTGCTCCTTGGCAGGAAAGCTATGACAAGCCAAGATAGCATGTTTAAAAGCAGACATCACATTGTTGACAAAGTTCATCTAGTCAAGGCTATGGTCTTTCCCTTAGTCCTCTACTGATGTGAGAGCTGGACAATAAAGAAGGCAGAGAGCCAAAGAATTGATGCTTTCAAACTGTGACACTGGAGACAATTTTTGGGACTCCGTAGGGAAGCAAGGAGATCAAACCAGTCACTCTTAAAGGAAATCAACCCTGAATATTCATTGGAAGGACTGATGCTGAAGCTGAAGCTCTAATACTTTGGATACCTGATGGGAACAGCTGGACTCAATGGAAAAGATCTTGATGCTGGGAAAGATTGAAGGTTTAAGGAGAAGAGGGTGACAGAGGATGAGATGGTTGGATGGCATCACTGATTCAACGGACATGAACTTGAGCAAACTCTGGGAGATGGTGAGGGACAGGGAAGCCTGGAGTGCTGCAGTCCACAGGGTTGCAAAAAGTTGAACATGGCTTGGCAACTGAACAACAGCAACAACATTCTGTTTACAAGATACATACATGAGGAAGAAGGAATCGTTATCTCATTCTTTCCGATGGATGAATTACACTTCATGATATGAATATATCACATTTGTTTTTCCATTCATTTGATAAATATTTCATTGCTTCCTCTTTTGACTATTATGAATAACAGGTGGCTATGGACTTGCATGTGCAACTTTTCTTTTCACGTGGACATACATTTTTAATTCTCTTGTGTAACTCTTTGGAGTGAAATTTCTGGGTCATATGGTTTAACACTTTGAGGAACCACCAAAAAGCTTTCCAAAGAGCTATGCCATTTACATTCCTACTCACAGTGTGCGTGGATTCCAGGTTGGCCACATTCTTGCCAATACTTGTTATTATCTGTCTGTTTTTAAACTTTTGTCATCTTAGTGAGTATGAAGATGTATTTCACGTGGTTTTCATTTCCACTAATGATTGCAATTGTGTGTTTTTTAATGTGTGTCTGTCAATGACATCTGTCTCTACAGGGACTGAATTTTGGATTGCTGCAGCTTTTGACTTTCAACATACCCTAAAGGGAATTCAGGGAGAGTGAGGCACTTTCTGCTCCAGAAAAACTGGTGGAACAGGTCTTCAAATAGATATTTTCAGGGACTAATTTCACGATCCTCAGCCTTGCATCTTCTCATATCTAGAAAAGCACTAAATCCCTTCATGGTGACTTCAGCTCCTTGGGTTTAGCAGAAAACATTTTGCAAGATAAGTGCTTGATTGTATGAACTCCCCCTTCACCAAAATCACATATATTGATCTTTCCCCCCGATTACGCCTTTGGAGCAGTTTCTCAGAGCTATCTGCGGTATTGTCCCCAAGGCTACAATTCTCATTTTGCTCCAAATAAAACTTAACTCACAGCTTTCACGTTGTACATCTTTTTTCGTTCAGCAAATATACATATTTTTTAACTTTTGGAAACCTCTCTGTTCAAGTCTTTTATCCCTTTTAAAATTGGGTTATTGCCTTTTTATTCCAGTGCGTTTAGACTTCTTGTATTGTGGTTACAAGTCCCTGATTAGATATTTGATGTTCAAGTATTTCCTCCCATCCTATGAGTTTTCTTTCCCCCTTCTTGATGGTGTCCTTTAAAGCACAAAACATTTTAATTTAGGTAAGGTCCAATTTTCCTAAATTTTTCTTTTGAATGTTGTTGCTTAGATGTCCTTGGATGTCTAATCCAAAGTCATGAAAACTTACTCTTGTATTTTCTTCTGAGAATTGTATCATTTTATCTCTTTAATTTCAGTGGATGGTCCAATTTGAGTTATGTGTGTGGTGTGAAGTAAAAGTCTTAATTTCATTCTTTGCATGTGAATATCTAGGCATCCTAGCTCCATCTGTTGAAAGGATTTTTCTCCCTTGAATTGTTCTGGGACTCTTGTCAAAATGAATTAATGATAAATGTGTAACTTTATTTTTAGACTCTCAATTCTATTCCTCTGATGAATTTATCTATCAATCAATTGATCAATCATCCTATCATGAATCTATCATTTATCCTTTTGTCAGTACTACACTGGTTCAATTACTATAGCTAGTAAGTTTTGAAGTCAAAAAACATGAATCCTCTTTTTCCTTTTTGAAATAGTTTAGCTGTTCTGGATGTCTGACTTTCCATATGAGTTTTAGAATCACTTTGTCAATTTCTTAAATAAAAAGAAACATTGGGATTTTACAAGGAATTGTATTGAACCAGTATATCAATTTGGAGAGTATTATCTTGGCAGTGTTGTCTTCCAGTCTCTGAGCACTGGATATTGTTTCAGTGGTTTATGTTTTTTTTAATTGTTTTCAACAATGGTGGAAGAAGTGGATGATGGAGTTGAAAGGTATAAACTTCTAGTTTGTTGTTGTGTAGTTACTAAGTCATGTCTGACTCTTTATGTGACCCCACAGACTGTAGCCCATCAGGCTCCTCTGTCCATGGGATTTCCTAAGCAAGAATACTGGAATGGATTGCCATTTCCTTTTTCGGGGATCTTCCCGACCCAGAGATCCAACCTGAATCTCCCATATTGTGTGTGGATTCTTTACTACTGAGCCATCTGCGAAGTCAAAGTTTCAGTTGTGAAATAAATAAATCATGGGGAAGTAATGTATAATATGGTGACTATAGTTAATAAATACCGTATTGGATATTTGAAAGTTGCTGAAAGAATAGATCTTAAAAATTCTAATCACAAGAAAAGAACTTATTTATAACAATGCAAAATGTGATGGATATTAACTAGACTTATTATAGTGATAATTTTACAGTACATAATTATCAGTGGGACAATGCAGAGGTTGGGGTGTCAACCCCACACCAGGTAAAATCCACATATAACTATACAGTTGGTTTTCTGAACCCACATTTCTGCATCCTTGGGTTCAAGCAATCATGGATTGTGCAGTATTGTGGTACCTATTTGTTAGAAAAAAAAGTTTGGGTGGGATTGGCAAACTTCTTGAACCATGATAGCTTTCAAAAAGCAGAAATATAAACAAAACATATAATATATATGCACACACACACACACACACACACATATTAAAAAAAAAAAAAACATGAGGGGGAGAAAAAGACATAATGGGGTTTACACTGAGGTCAAAATTGCTGTACAAGTGAGAATGTGCTATTTGGAANTTGATGTTCAAGTATTTCCTCCCATCCTATGAGTTTTCTTTCCCCCTTCTTGATGGTGTCCTTTAAAGCACAAAACATTTTAATTTAGGTAAGGTCCAATTTTCCTAAATTTTTCTTTTGAATGTTGTTGCTTAGATGTCCTTGGATGTCTAATCCAAAGTCATGAAAACTTACTCTTGTATTTTCTTCTGAGAATTGTATCATTTTATCTCTTTAATTTCAGTGGATGGTCCAATTTGAGTTATGTGTGTGGTGTGAAGTAAAAGTCTTAATTTCATTCTTTGCATGTGAATATCTAGGCATCCTAGCTCCATCTGTTGAAAGGATTTTTCTCCCTTGAATTGTTCTGGGACTCTTGTCAAAATGAATTAATGATAAATGTGTAACTTTATTTTTAGACTCTCAATTCTATTCCTCTGATGAATTTATCTATCAATCAATTGATCAATCATCCTATCATGAATCTATCATTTATCCTTTTGTCAGTACTACACTGGTTCAATTACTATAGCTAGTAAGTTTTGAAGTCAAAAAACATGAATCCTCTTTTTCCTTTTTGAAATAGTTTAGCTGTTCTGGATGTCTGACTTTCCATATGAATTTTAGAATCACTTTGTCAATTTCTTAAATAAAAAGAAACATTGGGATTTTACAAGGAATTGTATTGAACCAGTATATCAATTTGGAGAGTATTATCTTGGCAGTGTTGTCTTCCAGTCTCTGAGCACTGGATATTGTTTCAGTGGTTTATGTTTTTTTTAATTGTTTTCAACAATGGTGGAAGAAGTGGATGATGGAGTTGAAAGGTATAAACTTCTAGTTTGTTGTTGTGTAGTTACTAAGTCATGTCTGACTCTTTATGTGACCCCACAGACTGTAGCCCATCAGGCTCCTCTGTCCATGGGATTTCCTAAGCAAGAATACTGGAATGGATTGCCATTTCCTTTTTCGGGGATCTTCCCGACCCAGAGATCCAACCTGAATCTCCCATATTGTGTGTGGATTCTTTACTACTGAGCCATCTGCGAAGTCAAAGTTTCAGTTGTGAAATAAATAAATCATGGGGAAGTAATGTATAATATGGTGACTATAGTTAATAAATACCGTATTGGATATTTGAAAGTTGCTGAAAGAATAGATCTTAAAAATTCTAATCACAAGAAAAGAACTTATTTATAACAATGCAAAATGTGATGGATATTAACTAGACTTATTATAGTGATAATTTTACAGTACATAATTATCAGTGGGACAATGCAGAGGTTGGGGTGTCAACCCCACACCAGGTAAAATCCACATATAACTATACAGTTGGTTTTCTGAACCCACATTTCTGCATCCTTGGGTTCAAGCAATCATGGATTGTGCAGTATTGTGGTACCTATTTGTTAGAAAAAAAAGTTTGGGTGGGATTGGCAAACTTCTTGAACCATGATAGCTTTCAAAAAGCAGAAATATAAACAAAACATATAATATATATGCACACACACACACACACACATATTAAAAAAAAAAACATGAGGGGGAGAAAAAGACATAATGGGGTTTACACTGAGGTCAAAATTGCTGTACAAGTGAGAATGTGCTATTTGGAATTATATTTTCCAGAGAAAGCAGATCTTATACATTTGTATATATGCTTGCCAGAGAGAAGTGATTTTTTTAATACTCTTTCCTGCATTTGCTGCCTGGGAGTGTTTAACTCAAACTCTAAGGAGACCCTGTCTCTTAAGGAGTAGGAATCATTTCTGGAAGTGTACAGAANGTGAGAATGTGCTATTTGGAACTATATTTTCCAGAGAAAGCAGATCTTATACATTTGTATATATGCTTGCCAGAGAGAAGTGATTTTTTTAATACTCTTTCCTGCATTTGCTGCCTGGGAGTGTTTAACTCAAACTCTAAGGAGACCCTGTCTCTTAAGGAGTAGGAATCATTTCTGGAAGTGTACAGAAGATTGATGGTAGCCAAGCTTGGATTAATTCAAAGTTTCTAGTTCCATGAGTGAAACTAGATCCCTGGGGACTTGGAAATTGCTGTGGGATTTTCAAATAAACAGGTTTTGAAACCACTGATACAGGCTAATTGCTAACAGAAACTTGAGAAGCTGGCAGAAAGAGCTATGCCAATGACTGGTGAAAAATATTTGGTTTGCACAAGATTTTTAATGGCAAAAAATAGAAAGTCTCAGAGACTAGGATGTTCTGCTGATTAACTTATTCTGCAGTCTGCCCCGAGGTTTTATCAGTGGATTAAGCTATCCTTATGTCCAATTCTCTGCTGGGCTTTCCTTTGCTTTAGAGCAAATATAAGAACTGATGACTTGCTGAATTTAAAATGATTCTTCACTAAAGAAGAAAAACATTATTCATATTTACATTAGAGGATAGTTTCTGCTGAAGTGATTTGGCTAGGACCAGTGAAGTAAAGCTTAGAGATTCCTACAGAGTTGGACACGATTCATGATAGAGGGATCTTTGAGCCATGTTTGCTAAACACTCTTGAATTTCACAATAAAACCCAAGGGATCACTTGAATATTCACTGTTAGTAGAATTTATCAAAGTTTAGAAAGAAAAAGCTGTTATTTTAACTGCCCTCTGGAAGCTGGATTGAGCAATGACATTTAGATTTGAGATGTTGAGGCAGCTTTGAAACTTAGAAGTTACTTGGGCATTCCCTCTTAAATTTGGAGCCTCTCATTGGACCCTGCTGGTTGTGGAAAGTAGGTCAATTGCTCAATGTGGATTAGTGTATTCCTTAGAGCTAGGTGAGCGGCTCATGTGGTAAAGAATCTACCTGCCAAACAGGAGACATGGGTTCGATCCCTGATCTGGAAAGATCCCCTGGAAAAGGAAATAGCAACCCACTCCAGTATGCTTGCCTGGGAAATCCCAAGGACAGAGGAGCCTGGTGGGTTATAGTCCATAGGATCGCAAAAGGGTTGGACACAGTTTAGCAACTGAACAACTACAGAGCTGGTCCAGGACACAAAGTGTCTCTTCATTTGAACCTACTATGAGACATTGACTCATAACTATTTTATGCATAGGTAGTCATTCAGTCATATCCGACTCTTTGCAACATAGGTTACATGGACTGTAACCTACCACGCTCCTTTGTCCATGGGATTTTCCAGGCAAGAGTACTAGAGGGGGTTGCCATTTCCTTCTCCAGAGGATCTTCCTAACCCAGGGATTGAACCCAGGTCTCCTGTTTGGCAGGAGATGCTTGTAGGCAGATGCTTTACTGTCTGAGCCACTAGCAAAGTTATCTATGTTTGGGAGTAAATGTAATCAAATGAGTGATGAATTTGTTGTAGAGAATGAGAAAGGAAGATGTTACATTTTTAATGTGAATGGGAATGGTTATGAGTGGTATGGCCATATTTCAAAATGGAGATGAAAAAACAAAGAAAAGTATTGACAAAGAATATTGCCAGCACAATTTTAAATTGATTGAACTTTAGCCATCATTTAACCCAACTTGCTGTCTTTATTGATTAAGAAATCTCTGAAGTCTGTAAATATCAAGTAATCCATAGACTTAGCAGAAGAGCCAATCTTAGAACCCGGACTTACTAAAACTTAAGTCCCTAGGTAAAGTTTCTCAGAGATGAAATAACTAGGCTCTTGATGAGATGATCCAAATGGTAAATTAAGATTGTAGAATAATTGTAAGACTAAGGGGAAAGATGACAGACTGGAGAGGCATTTGCCCAGTTTTCAGTGAGGATGAAGACCAAACCTAAAACTTAAAAAACAGAAGGGAGATGCTGATTAGATGGTTAAGTATGTGGTTATATATGATGAAACTCAAGTTAAATGCTTTTATAATATGAAAGTGCTATAGAAATGGCACTAAATAGTACACAGAGCCATTCATATAGAATAGCCCTAGTCATCAGCTCCTTGTTGTTGCTAGTCGCTAAGTTGTGTCTGACTCTTTGCAACCCTGTGGACTGCAGCCTGCCAGGCTCTTCTGTCCGTGGGATTTCCTAGGCAAGAATACTGGAGTGGGCTGCCATTTCCTTCCCCAGGAGATCTTCCCACCCACGGATCGAATATTACAGGCAGATTCCTTACATCTGAGCCACTATATACTCAATTACCAGTTATCATAATCTACCTGTGATGGCTAGCATGTCTAAAGCTGATAGTCACTACTTCAGCCCATACAAAGATAAGCAATAATGAATGAGAATTTGAACATATTGCAGAAAAAGAAAAGATTGAGGGCAAATACTAAAGGCAACACTCATTACTAATGGAATTTTTTCCTACTGCCTTGATAGATTACCTTCTCTATATGCACATTTTAATTTCTCTCCCATCTTCCTCATGCTTGATCTGCTTTTCCAAAAGAATTTCTTTACTTTGACTTAAAAACTATTTGCTCAAGCCTCTCCTGAAGACTCCTAAGCCAATAGATATGGCTTTGTTCTTTCCCCCCCTTTCAATTTTTGTGCCATTTGTGGCCACAAGACTGGAAAAGGTCAGTTTTCATTCCAATCCCAAAGAAAGGCAATGCTAAAGAATGCTCAAACTACCGCACAATTGCACTCATCTCACACTCTAGGAAAGTAATGCTCAAAATTCTCCAAGCCAGGCTTCAGCAATACGTGAACCGTGAACTTCCAGATGTTCAAGCTGATTTTAGAAAAGGCAGAGGAACCAGAGATCAAATTGCCAGCATCCACTGGATCATCAAAAAGCAAGAGAGTTCCAGTAAAATATCCATTTCTGCTTTACTGACTATGCCAAAGCCTTTGACTGTGTGGGTCACAATAAACTGTAGAAAATTCTGAAAGAGATGGGAATACCAGGCCACCAGATCTGCCTCTTGAGAAATCTATTTGCAGATCAGGAAGCAACAGTTAGAACTGGACATGGAACAACAGACTGGTTCCAAATGGGAAAAGGAGTACAGCAAGGCTGTATATTGTCACCCTGCTTATTTAACTTATATGCAGAGTACATCATGAAAAATGCTGGGCTCGAAGAAGCACAGGTGGAATCAAGATTGCTGGGAGAAATATCAGTCACCCCAGATATGCAGATGACACCACCCTTATGGCAGAAAGTGAAGAGGAACTAAAAAGCCTCTTGATGAAAGTGAAAGAGGAGAGTGAAAAAGTTGGCTTACTTGAGCGCGGCCGAGAGGAACCACCCCGCGTCCAACAGACAGCGGCAGAGAGTCCCGGGCTGTGACGGCGCAGGAACGGCTGAGAGGAGNAACAAAGATCATGGCAAATGGTCCCATCACTTCATTGGAAATAAATGGGGAAACAGTGGGAACAGTGTCAGACTTTATTTTTGGGGTCTTCAAAATAACTGCAGATGGTGCCTGCAGCCATGAAATTAAAAGACGCTTACTCCTTGGAAGAAAAGTTATGACCAACCTAGATAGCATATTGAAAAGCAGAGACATTACTTTGTCAACAAAGGTCCATCTAGGCTATGGTTTTTCCAGTGGTCATGTATGGACGTGAGAGTTGGACTGTGAAGAAAGCTGAGTGCTGAAGAATTGATGCTTTTGAACTGTGGTGTTGGAGAAGACTCTTGAGAGTCTCTTGGACTGAAAAGAGATCCAACCAGTCCATTCTAAAGGAGATCAGCCCTGGGATTTCTTTGGAAGGAATGAAGCTAAAGCTGAAACTCCAATACTTTGGCCACCTCATGCGAAGAGTTGACTCATTGGAAAAGACTCTGATGTTGGGAGGGATTGGGGGCAGGAGGAGAAGGGAATGACAGAAGATGAAATGGCTGGATGGCATTATCGACTTGATGGATGTGAGTTCTAGTGAACTCTGGGAGTTGATGGACAGGGAGGCCTGGCGTGCTGCGATTCAAGGGGTCGCAAAGAGTCGGACACGACTGAGGGACTGAAATGAACTGAACTGAACTGAATCGATACAAATTCAGCATGCAAAGCATACAATACTTATAGATCTGATTGTTTCTGGCTGTCAGTGGCGAAAACTTCATATTGTAATATATTTGTGATTGTCGATATACAGAAGTTGTATTTACTCCAAGGAACAATGTAAGACAGAAAAGCAAGCAACTCTTATAAGGTCAGTATGCACAAAATCAAAAATAGATATAAAACCTTATGCTTCCTGGTTTAATATTTCAGCACTATCTTTAATTTTATTTTTACACATCTGCAGCATTTGGTATGATTCAGATTACTTGAAAAGATGGTGCAAAAGTGACTCCTTTTAAGTTCTGCTGAATATGGCCCTATATGGATAGCAGAAACTGTAAAATAAGATGTGTTTTCTTAAGAGAAAAAAACCCAAAACACTGTACATGCTACATATGGAGAGATTTAATAAAAATTAGTCCCAGAACTGAAAAATCAGGAGTGTCTATAACATCTTATGCTTTAATCCTGTTATCTTGAGCATTTTAATGTAATTTACAAAAACTGTTATTCTCAATAAAAATGTAGAAAATAATGGATTTATGTAGTACAAAACAACACATTGAAATGAAACTGTCACCATACTTTCATTTCTCTATGATGTGCTCTAGTTTTCACTCACATACGGAACTCAAGTACTGTGGCTTTACAAATGGAGAGTCAAAGAGCCTTTAATGGTGATTAATGCTAATTCTAAATATATACATTTTGATGAATGTAAAAATCTATTTAACAAAAAGATTTAAGAAGACGTTCAAAAAGGGTCTTGTACAAAGCTAAAACAAGCTTGCTTCGAAAAATTGAATCTGTTTATTTAAAAAAAATGACATCATCCAAGATGTGTTTTTAATCAATTATCATTGTAGATAATTCCGAGGGCAACATGGTTGGGAAAACAGTGGTGTGATTAACTAGGTGTTGACCTGGTGTCGTGGCACTGGTCCAGGGAGAGCTTATTAGTTTGCACTAGCAGTACATATGAAACCCAGGACATTGTAAATCACAACTGTAGGATTAATCCGAAAGTGAATCAGATACCCGGGTAAAACTCAGACATTCCCAGTTAGTTCAAAAATAGCTACAGGAGATCAGTGGAGAGAAAATAACAGTTTTCATACACAGGCTTATTCTTAATTTTTTTCCATTTTATCTATATAATTTTCAATTGAAAAAATTGATCCTTATATTTAGTAATGTTCCTTAATAAAATAAGTAAAAAACAGGGACACTTAGACTTTCTGGTAATGCTAGTCAGGGCAAAATCTTTTTCTGAGGGGTGGCAGTAGTCCTGTATTTTGTCTGTCAAAGTGTTTTGTTCAGTCATATGTTCAAAACTTGGCAAATCAGCACACCTTAAAGCCATAATTTCAGCACCATAAACTCATTTTGTTTAGTTTGTCTGTCTCATCACGGAAGTTTTCACTCTTAGAAAAACATTCTGACCCTTCTTCCTTGTGACAGCCAATTAACTGGCTGGGCCACATTAAACAGTGATAGAAAACTTATTGGAAGAGTGCTGAACCTTGTTTTCATCCATCCCTAATTCGCATACATATGCTTAACAGGATGTTAAAAAGAGCCTTGAGTAATGATACTCTGAAACTTATATTCCACTGAGACAATTTTATTGTTGCTGTTTTACCATAATGTCAAATAATTACCTTGCACATATTTTCCCTCTTCTCATTTCCCTCTGAAATTGTTTTAGTAAATACAATTTCTTTTTAAGAGCAAACTCAATAAACCCAGTTGTGTATGTGCTGTGTGTGTGCTCAGTTGATCAGTCATGTCTGACCCTTTGTAACCCCATCCATGGACTGTAGCCCACCAAGCGCCCCTGTCCATGGGATTTTCCAAGCAAGGGGTTGCCATGTCCTGCTCCCAAGGATCTTCCTGACCCAGGGATTCAACCCATGTCTCTTGCATCTCCTTCATTGGCAGTGGGTTCTTTACCACCATGCCAACTGGGAAGTCCTAACTGTGTATGGAAACACAGCCAGGTCAGTGTACTAAATTAGTAATGTAAGCTAATCAGAAACAAACGTGTGCTTCATACTCCTTTGGAGTTTCTACATGGGTATTCTTCCATTTATACATATTTATTTTTCAACCAGACATACTGGGTGTGTATGTAAAAAATATATTTCCCTACTGTTGGCTGCTTATAAGCCAGCTGCTGTTGTTGCTTTGATAGGTTCCATTAAGACCTACTTGTTCTTTCCCAGAGGCACTGAAAATGTTCACTGTGGTCTGAGTCATATTTATGGCTGCTTTCTGTCAGAGGATGAGTCAGTGTAGGATGCCTAATTCCAGAAGAGTCTAGGACAGCAGAAGAGACAGCTTGTGTCTATCCTCTTAAATCTCACTCCGTTCCAGAAACGTACACACAAAAAATAGCCCTTTCAATCTAGACCAAAGACTTCTTTAACACTTGATTGTCTCAGATCTACTATAGAAGCAAAGCATGAGTAGAGTGGCAGACATAAAATTATATTGCACGTGTGATTATTATCCTGGGATGATAATACACACTTTTTTCAACCTGTTTGAGGGAGAGTTAAATTAACCTAGTAAATTAAAAGATGACATGAAAGGACCTTAAAAGAATCTATTTTTATGATTATAGAAAATAAAAAAGTATATAGGGGAGGTGAAATTTTTACGTCATTCAATTTTGTTAGCATCTAGCAAGCCAATTATATCAAATTAAATTTCAAGCCTGATTGATTTTTTAAATATTCATTTTAAGCACTGCTTTTGGTGTTTATTATATTATACAGGAAACATCCAAAAAATGTCTGCTGCCTTCAGGAATTAAATGAAACTTACACTGTCAATAGCCTAGATAGGGCTTTCGATAAAGTATTATGACATTTCTGTATTATGTAGCACCATAAAATTCTAAACATACACAGAACACAGCACTATAAGTTTCAAAAAGCACACGCTAGAAACTAGAGTGTTTGGCATTTATAGCCGGCTAGCATGGGAAGATAATGAGAAGTTTGATACCTTGGAAATCATAACTAGGAAATATAATATAACAATAGTTTCCCATCAAGATTGATCATATATCATACAATATTGGAGGATAATTCAAGTCTGCAATACAACCTGCTTTTCATTTCAAGTGGAGGGTGATGTGAGCCATAATTTACTCAGGTAGTGCTCATGTGGGAAATAATGACAAATTTAGAGCAACGCATGAAAAAAAAAAAAAATAGGAAAAACATGCAAGATTTGATGTCCTTTGGCTCCCAACTTTTTCCCCTTACTTTTCTTAGCCTTTTCCTTCAGTGGAAAATCTTTGTGTTAATATGGATTTGCAATGAAATATAAATATTTCTTTGAAAATATAAGGGGACATAACACAATGACTGGGTAGTATTACCCAATAATTGTTGACTGATATAAAATAAGATACATCATTTACATGATAGATCACTGTGGGTATCGAGGTCTCCAGGAAAATCTCAACTTAAATAACTGTCTATTAAAATCACTTTCCATCTTAAGATGTGCAATGACTTCTCTTATACAACAATTATTTCATTATCAAAAAATTCATTTATGTCATATACAAATGGAGTTGAGGTGGCATAGGACCAGCATGTCTGGATTTTGAAAAGAGCTAAATGACTGATACTTTGCTTTGATTTTTCTTTTCAGCATTTAATGAACTATCATGAGACAGTAGGAAGACAGAAGGAATTGTTAGTGAACAATAAAATAATGCTTTGTGTTCTAACAAAACAGTGGAACCCTATGGCTTTTTCTCATTGTCTACGTAGGCTTTGTAGACTGCTGTCACTCCAGTTCTCCATCTTGTACCCACTGCTAAATGAAAATATGTCTAGTAAAGAGAAGGTCAGTGGGAGTTTGTGGTGTGGGTCTGAGTTTTAGCCCCATCTCTGCCCTTACTTCCTTTTCAAAAATATAATATGAAAATATCCCTCTGCTTTTGACTTCAGTCCTAAAATCTAAAGTCAAAAGCAGAGGGATATTTTCATATTATATTTAAATCTAAAGACACTGTATAAACAATGGAGCCATTTTTCTTTTTTTTCCTACATAAACTAAAGTTTACATCACCATTACATTCATCTTCCTGAAAACCAAGAAAAAAAAAATCAGTTTCAACCAACAGTTAAGAGACAGGTCTACCTTTTCATATCTGATGACAGTGGAATCATTTTAACACTTTAACTCTGTGTTTCAGTTTTATGATTCATTTGTACTTGTATGCTGTGCTAAGTCACTTCAGTCATGTCTAACTCTGTGACGCTATGAACCATAGCCCACCAGGCTCCTCTGACAAGGGATTCTCTAGGAAAGAACATTGGTGTGAGTTGCCATGCCCTTCTTCAGGGGATCTACTGAGGAATCGAACCCGTTTCTCTTATATCTCTTGCATTGGCAGGCGGGTTCTTTACAACTAGCACCACCTGGGAAGCCATATAGATATGGTGATATGGTAGCAAAACATACTCTTTCCTTTCAATTATCAATGGTAATGATGCTAAAGCTGAAACTCCAGTACTTTGGCCACCTCATGTGAAGAGTTGACTCATTGGAAAAGACTCCGATGCTGGGAGGGATTGGGGGCAGGCAGAGAAGGGGACGACAGAGGATGAGATGGCTGGATGGCATCACTGACTCAATGGGCATGAGTCTGAGTGAACTCCCGGAATTGGTGATGGACAGGGAGGCCTGGCGTGCTGTGATTCACGGGGTCACAAAGAGTCGGACATGACTGAGTGACTGAATTGAACATGAGAAAAAACAAAAATGAGGTTAATATAGATTTTCTCAATCATTTTAGTTAGGTGTTAAAATGTTTACTTTTGCAAATTTGTATTTTTTTTTTAATTCTGGGGAAAGATATTGTTTTAATTGATTTGGGTTCCTAAATAACTTTCACAGATAGTATAGAAGGTAACATAAATTCCTGCATAAAGTTCTCAAGTAAGAAAATGAATTTAAGATTAACAAGGGGTAAGGGTAGTGAAGAGGGATAGATTGGGAGTTTAGGACTGACATATACACATTACTCTCTTTAAAACAGATACTACTATATAGCATAGGGAACTCTGCTCAACATTCTGTAATAACCTAAATGGGAGACGATTTTGAAAAAGAATAGTTACATGTATATGACTGAATCACTTTGCTGTACACCTGAAGCTAACACAACATTGTTAATCAACTATGTTCTGATATAAAATAAAAATGTTTTAAAATATATTTTTTTAAGCATATAGACCATCTTCTTAGTGTTCTTTTCAAATTTTTAAACTTAATTCCTCTTATTTTTCCTTAAGGATTGTTTTCTAAAGAGGTAAAGAAAAAAATAAAAACAGTTGTCAAGATGGTTATTTTGAACATTGTATTTTAATTTTATTATCATCATTTTCCCCCTTTAGTCAAGTAAACTTAACTTCTTTTGCATTCTTTTTTGCCCCCTTTGCCAATTATGTAGTCATTTCAGATGTTCTAGTCGAGTGTCTTTGTTCATATTCAAAACAATTTACTTCATCTGATTCACTTTAAAAAAAATTTTTGAATGCAATTAAAAAGCTGTATGGTATACAAGGTATACCGAAATTCATGGAGAAGGTTTAGGTTTAATAGACTAACACTTCAACGGCAGGGCTTAACTTAGATTTACTCATTTATGCACTGATAAGCAACCTGATTTATATCACAAATGAATTGTCATAGCTTAAAGAAATAAATAAAGAGAGAAAAACAAATAGNCACTACTTCTCCTTCTATTTGCCATGAAATAGTGGGACCAGATGCCATGACCTCAGCTTTCTGATGTTGAATTTTAAGCCAACTTTTTCACTCTCCTCTTTCACTTTCATCAAGAGGCTCTTTAGTTCTTCTTTGCTTTCTGCCATAAGAGTGGTGTCATCTGCATATGTGAAGTTATTGATATTTATCTCAGCAATCTTGATTCTAGCTTGTGCTTCATAGAGCCTGGCATTTCGCATGATGTACTCTGCATATAAGTTAAATAAAGCAAGATGACAATATAGAGCCTTGATGTATTCCTTTTCTGATTTGGAATCAGTCTGTTGTTCCATGTCCAGTTCTAACTGTAGCGTGTTGATCTGCATATAGATTTCTCAGGAGGCAGGTCAGGTGGTCTCGTATTCCCTTCTCTTGTAGAATTTCCCACAGTTTAGTCAAATGCTTTGGTGTAATCAATGAAGCAAAAGTAGATGTTTTTGTGGAACTCTTTTGCTTTTTCAATGATCTAACGGATGTTGGCATTTGATCTCTGGTTCCTCTGCCTTTTCTAAATCCAGCTTGAACATCTGGAAGTTCATGGTTCATGTACTGTTGAAGCCTGGCTTGGAGAATAGAGGGAAGGGATAATAATATTAATGAACATAGAGGTCAGCCCTGGGTTTGTGTTTTATTTTTTTAATATTTATTTGGCTGCACCTGGTCTTAGCTATGGCATATGAGATCTAGTTGCATGACTGGGAATTGAACCCAGACCCCAAGCACTGGAAGTATGGAGTATGAGCCACTGGACAACCAGAGCAGTCCTCAATCCCTGCTTTAAATTTAGGATTAGAGTCAGATAGATATTCCTATAAAAAAAGGGGATTCCTGAATTCACCAGCATCTTCAGCTCCTCCCCCAACCTGTTGACACAAGAATATCTACCCTGGAGTCTTTCTGCTGCCCTGCAGTCACTGGGTTCTTATTTAATTAATTTCAATACTATGCTTGCATTTTGCAAAAGTTCACCTGCAATTATAGCACAAACATTAGGTTTTAGTGACCTAGAAAACATGGTTTTGCCATGGATTTTGCCTACATGGAATTATTTTCAAGGATTCAGTTATACAGTAGGTAGAAGAAGCATCCTCTGGCATATGGTTTAAAATAAGACTTCTTAGCAGGGGCTGGGAGGCATAGGTGACTGACCTAGCCAGTGTTTAGGCCGAGCTGCCACAGTGTTACTGGCAGTGGTGATGGGGCCTCAGGAGACAGTACTAAAGGGAAGATGAGCAAGATTAGAACAAGGAGAAGAAAGGCATTGAGCAAGGTGGTAATTCAGAGGTTACTGCCCACTTTGATCAAGGAGCAACTTCAGGAACATCTTCAGCCTACGCCTGAGCATGATCATTTTGAGTTTTTTTCTAATGATATTAGTATGTATCCTCATGTGTATGCAAGAGCATAAATCAACCTTTAAAGCCAAGAGGACATTATTTTGTTCAGGGATTGTTTTGATGGTTATGATGGTTATTCCTTGACAATAAAGGTCAGGAATATCCTGCCATCATAGAATTTGCACCTTTTCAAAAAGCTGCAAAAAAAAAGAAGACTAAGAAAAGAGATACTAAACTATTGATGATGATGGAACTATTGATGATGATCCAGAATATAGAAAATTTTTGGAGAGCTATTCTGTAGATAACGAGAAAATGACATCTACTCCAGAAACACTGCTAGAGGAAATAGAAGCAAAAACTAGAGAACTAACAGCTAAAAAGGCATCTCCACTTTTGAGCTTCCTGAAAAACAAGCAGAAGAGAAGAGAAGAAAGGAGGTGGCGAGAAATAGCAGGAAAAAGACAAAGAGAAGGAGAGAGGAAGAAGTGGAAAGAAGAGAAACCAAGACAGAAAGATATAGAAAAGCTAAAGAAGATAGACAGAGTTCCAGAAAGGGCAAATTAAAGGGTGAACCAAAGATTAAGCTGCTCAAGAAGCCAGAAAGAGGAGATGAAAAATAATTGGACAAAAAAGCTCAAGAAATTGGACAAAGAGAACCTGAGCGATGAGAGAGCCAGCGGGCAAAGTTGTACACTGCCCAGGAGTTCTGAGGGTGAATTTAAAGATGAAAAGCCTAAGAGACCTGAAGATGAGAATGGGAGAGAAAACAGGGAGAGGGAGTGGGAATATGAATGAGACCGAGAGCTCATCCAGCGAGAGAGAGAGAGAGAGAGAGAGAGAGAGGGAAGCGGAAGCGGCAGGAAGAAGAGATCCTCAGGCAGAAGCAGAGCTATGAGAAGAAGGCTTGCAAGAGGAAGGAAAAAGGAATGAAGAAAGAGAAAGAAGCACTTTGGGATAAAGGAAAGAAGCCTGACGGTACAGAGCCAGTACGCAACTCAGGAAAAAAATTTTTAAAAACTGAAAAGAAAGAAGTGGTTGAGAGAGACTGCATAAGAAACAAGGATCGCCCAGCGATGCAGCTTTACCAGCCAGGAGCTAGAAGCCGAAATCGACTCTGTCCCTCTGAGGCCAGCACCAGGACGGGAGATTCAGCCATAGGAATAAAGCAGGAAAGTGGTATTAACCATAGAAAAGAAGGAAGCGAGGAGTGATAAATCCAAATGGCCTTAGGTGTCCTGACTGTCTAGGCAGCCAAAGAGCATGGAATTAAGCAATCCTGAAGTGCCTCCGGGGCAAAGGAATAGAGAGTGAGAGAAAAGGGGTTGCCGTGCTGGTGGGGCACACTGCAGAGGAGTATGTTTTGTGTCAAAGCAGGAACCCGATTGCAGGTTCAGATTGTAAGTACAATTTTCATTTCTTTAATGCAGTTTCTACAAATTAAATTTAAAATGTCAGATAAAGCTGATGGGGAGAGGACATGCATCACAGTTGGCAGGCAAGAAATGTCACGAGAGGACTTATTTAAGTATGACATGAAAGGAAGACATGAGAAGTGGCTTTAAAATCAAAAGGTTTTGTTAATCCTTGATTGGATTTTCTTAAATTTCAATGGGGCAGAGTCACTGTGAAGTCTCGTTCAGATCTAGGTATAGTCATTAGTGATAACTGTTGACTTTGTGTAGTGTAGAAGCAAGAAGCATGTAATTCAAGTACAGTAAAACATATAACACATTTTAATTTATGCAGAAATTTGAACAGTCATGTCATGTCAATGTCTTATGTCCTAAAGTTTTAGGATTAGTTTAGGAACTGCTACCCACTCCAGTATTCTGGCCTGGAGAATTCCATGGACTGTGTAGTCCATGGGGTTGCAAAGAGTTGGACACGACAGAGTGACTTTCACTTTCACTTTAGTTCTTCGTTTGATTACTTGAGATTAGTGTAAAAATTTTTTTAAAAAACATAACCTTTTGCCTTTAGCAATTTTTATATTCATGAAGTTTAATCCTTAGTTGGTGCTTGACAATCCAGTCTTTGCTTGACCTTAGTTTCCATGAGCTGAGTGTCTACCTTCTCCAGGAAGGAAATTGCACCAATATTTGTTCCAGTTAAATAGCAGCTTAGCTTGTCTTGCATTGATGTCAATAAATATCAACAGCACTCAAAAAAAAAAAAAAAGAAGAAGAAAGAAACAAGGAAAGAAAGAAAGACATCTCAGCAAAACTTAACATTTTGGGGAGAAAGGAGATAAATATGTATTAATCTCTTTTTTTGGTAATTTATGATAAACCTTCCAGAAAAGTTCTATTACAGAATCAAAGTAGGTTACAGCTTTGAGAAGCTGGAAGTGGAATCTGACTTCTAGAGAATGAGTTCTTCTCTTGCTCAAATAATGTTATGAAAACAGAAAAGCCACAAAGCGTATCCTACTGTTTTTTTGCCACATTGTCTGGTGATGTTATTAATAAATTACTTATCTCATGAAACATTAAACATGTAAGAATGTCTGAATTTGCCAATAATAAGATACTACCCTGGAGAATTGGAAAGTTTCAAAGGATTTAGCCTATCTCCATAAATATAAGAAGATTTGGGGCTTTAATGATAAATAATTAGTATGTTATCTGAAATTAGTATGTTATCACTAAGTGTTATCTGAAACAATAATATGAAAGTTTAAGAAAAAAGAATTGTTAGTGACAAAAGAAAAGTCTTTATAAATATCATCCACTCAAGATTTCTTACAGATTAAGAGATGTTAAGCTTCAATATGCCAAGTATCATATCTGTCTAACCTATCATTTTACCAAGCAAAGGCCAAGATGAGTTGGATACGTGTGTATGTGCATGCCAAGTCTCTTCAGTAGTGTCCGACTCTTTGTGACCCTATGAACTGTAGCCCACCAGGCAACTCTTGTCGTGGGATTCTCCAAGCAGGGACACTGGAGTGAGTCGCCATGCCTCCTCCAGGGGCTCTTCCTAACCGAGGAAGCTGCATCTCTTACACCTCCTGTATCGGGCACTCCTGTACTAGCGCCACCTGGGAAACCCCTGAGTTGACTATGGATGCTAACAAATTATAAAGTCTATATAACACTTAGAAAGAGAAAAAAAAACACCAAAAACACTAGAAAACCAACCAAAACATGCTTCCTTCAAATCTTGAAGGAAAAGGGGATTATTTTGGATGCATGTTCATCTTCTAATAGCAGTAGAGAAAGACTTGAATTATCCATAATCAAGGAAGACCTTTCAAAACAATTTCAGCCAGGAAGGTTAACTCAAAGTATTGTAACTAGTGAATCATTTTTGTTTTTTCCATGCAATACCAGAGCTTGAGCATACTGACACTCATAGATTTATACCCATGGAACAAAGATTTTCTCCAGTGCCTTAGATGTTCAATATTAAGCAGTTCCAAATGCACTTAATTTTTGGTTTCTTTTTCTTCAAGTTTCAGTCTCTGTTACCTGCTCTATTTACTTACTTCTAAAACACATAGTTAATAGCTTTTCACTGAGTAACATCTTCTTTTAAAGAGAACTCATAGTGTGCTAGTCTCAGGTTATCTTGTAATTGATTGTTTTTAATGGATGGGTCTTTTTGTTTAACTAAGGATTTCTGACCTTTAAGACTGTTAGTATTTCTAGGTGATATTTACTCTGTTGATCTCTGGCTTTCATTGTTTCTTTGCACTCTGTGTGTATAGTGTCTATGTTTAAACTGGTGATTTCATGTATTTTGAAACTAAACACTCAATCTCTTTGGTTTGTATACATTGTAGTCTAGGCCTATGGAAAGACTCTCCCAATGCGTTAGAGAGATGTTGAAATTTTGGTTTCAGATAAACTCTAGTGCTACTTGTTGGAAGAGAGGAGCCCTTTAATGTGGCTTAGCAACTCTGCTTTATTTTCTATTTTGATTTTTGTTCTCTACAGCTAATAATATCAGCCTAATAGCTAGTAATATTAGCATTTCAGAAAGGAGAAAACAATTTTTTGACAAGATCTCCACACTATGGATTATTTACTACTTTCTGGGAATGATAAGGCTAAAATGGTACAGTTAAAGTAATGCTATGTATTTCCCCAAGGATAAGATTGGATTACAGATTATTTACTAGATGATCTGAGATCAAGTCTCCTAGGCTGTGGATAAGATAGAGGATATGCCCACAGTTAAGGTTCTGTCTAATCAAGGCTATGGTTTTTCCAGTAGTCATGTATGGATGTGAGAGTTGGACTATGAAGAAAGCTGAGCACTGAAGAATTGATGCTTTTGAACTGTGGTGTTGGAGAAGACTCTTGAAAGTCCCTTGGTCTGCAAGGAGATCCAACCAGTCCATTCTAAAGGAGATCAGCCCTGGGATTTCTTTGGAAGGAGTGATGCTGAAGCTGAAACTCCAGTACTTTGGCCATGTCACACGAAGAATTGACTCATTGGAAAAGACTCTGATGCTGGGAGGAATTGGGGGCAGGAGGAGAAGGGGATGACAGAGTATGAGATGGCTGGATGGCATCACCAACTCGATGGACGTGAGTCTGAGTGAACTCTGAGAGATGGTGATGGAGAGGGAGGCCTGGCGTGCTGCAGTTCATGGGGTTGCAAAGAGTCGGACACAACTGAGAGACAACGGAACTGAACTGACTGAGCAGTGAAATAAAGTTTAAAAATGCTTAAGGAGGTTCTAAAGGAAATAATCAAATAAAGAGGTGTGTTAATATAAAAAAGGGTCAGTGGAATGAATGCTTTTTATCTTAATAATTTGTTCCACCCTTATGGGCTCATAAACCCATAAGCAAGGCTGAACCTCCAGTGTCCATTACCTGGAATTCTGAGACTAATGCCTCCAGCTCTCAGCCCATCTGCCTGGATTCAGGCCTGTCCAATGGCATGGCCCCCAGAGTGAGGAGCTGAAATGGGAGTGGCACCATGACTCTGACTCAATGCACCCCAAAGTGGATGCCATCCAGTCTTCCCCCATGACTGCTATGTTAGCTACGCAATGCTATTCATGGGGAACTTGGAAATCTCTCAGGAGGGGTCTTTGAAGAATAAAAGCAATAATCAAAAGTGAAGTACTTAAACTATCCCCACAAGCAAGAAAATGCAACAAATACTATTCCATTTCCTGGCTTTCAAAACTTGAGGAGAAAAAAAAAGAGAGAGAGAGATTTAGCACTAAAGTGCATTTAAGAAAGTAAAATCAAGTCAGTGTAGCTGCAGCTGGGGGAGGAGGGAACACATGGAGTAAAAATTCCCTCAGAGCCCACGGAAAGCAATAAGAGTTCTCATTTAACCTCAGAAAATGACTTGAGAATCACTTGTACTTTGAAACGATTCTAAATTGCAAACTAATTTCCCAGTGGGATATGTTGATGGCCTACTGTACACAGCATAAATAATGAGTTTGCAACCAGGACCCCAAATAAAGCAGTGCATGTTTGTGGAATTTATGAACATTTTTTTTTTCCTCATCTGACATTGCAATGTTAATGCTTCCAGTTAGGAGTTTTACTGTGTCAGCAGGTGAATTCCCTGGCAGTAAGTCAAACTTTAATGGAACATGCTGGTAGGAATGATTATGCCGTTGCAGTGTAAACTCCAGCATTGGTATTAGGCTTCTAGAACACATGGGCACAGCCTGCTACATACCCTGTTTGCAGATGTTCTTGGCTGTTTGACTTTAATGCTACACTTCAAATTGACCACAAGGAAGTAAGATTTCTATCTTATGAAGAATCTTAGAACTGGAAAATATAACATCTAGCCAAACATTCTTTTCCATATAAGACAGAAACCTGAGGCTTGAGAAGTTACATGGCTGATGAGATGATATCCACTGTGTGTGGGAGAACTGGGCTGCTGAGTTAGACTCCACTGGTCCTTCCGTTCTCTGTTCCTGTCTCTTTCAAGGATACTGCCTTTTGCTGAAAAAGAAAAAAGGTGAGTGTAATACGTTTTATAAATGTGCTTAAGAAAAGCAGACAAAAATACAAATTTGAAGTATAACTTCATAACAGAAAACGAAGTGTAAAACCCGGTATATTTGAGTATTCAGACATCTCTGACTAGAAGACTGAAACAGTGAAAACTGATTTTTTACAAAGCTTCATCCTCAAAATTAAAAATATTACTAGACCAGATGTCATGAGTTAATATGATGCTGATAAACAGCTCACGGAGGTGAAGATCAAATTGTCCTTATCTGCCTGTGGAAACAATGGACATTTCCTGAGAAAAGCTTGTGTGCCATGTGTCTTAGGAAGGGGCAGCCAGGTTATACTCAGCTGTAGCTCTTCTGAGATCATCTGAGTGTGTCTCTACTGTGGAAGACACATGGCTTCCTCCATAGGAGCAACGTCCAAATTCTTAACCACTTACTTATCCCAGGGTGTTGCTTTTGCTACATGGTATGGTATGGATTCTGCCCCTCAGAACAGTTCCAAGGATCTTGACATTCACATAAGTTAGCAAATAGTGTTGCTCTATTACGCCTTTATTAGACCCCTCCCCAAGCCTAAACGTAAGATCTGAGCTCTAGCCTAGCCTGGAAATTCTCTGCCTGCCACCATTCTAAGGCCTCCCACCTGGACTTGGGTGTCAGTGAGCAGTCCTCTCCTCATCAGTTCCTTTTCCTCCTCTTTCCGTCAACTAGTCAACCTCTTTTCAAATCTGCTACTTGACTCCTTCATTGTCATTCTTTATAGATAAACATCCTTTTCCATTTTCATAAAGAAAGTCAAGAACACCTCAAACTGGGACTTTCCTGGTGGTCCAGTGGTTAAGACTCTGCACTCTCAGCGCAGCGGGTGTGGGTTCAATCTCTGGTCGGGGAACGAAGACCCTACACTCCACATTGTTGTTTGCTCGCTAAGTCGTGCCTGATTCTTTTGTCACCTCATGGACTGTAGCCTGCCAGGCTCCTCTCTCCATGGGAGACCCAGAGATAGAACCTGGAACTCCTGTGGCTCCTGCATTGGCAGGCCAATTCTTTACCACTGAGCCACTTGAAAAGCCCTTCAGATACTTTCCCCTTATACATTTTTGGTACACTCTTGAGAACTTAATTTTCACAGATTCAAGCATCAATAATAATACACTTCCCAACTTGAAGATTATACTTGTTCCCAAGACCAGCCTATTCTTATTTCTAGCAGTCTGTAATATGTACATAGGTAGAAGTGTTTATATACCAAGTGCAAAGAGAGGATTTAAAAAACAACCATGTATGAATCACAAAAAAACTATTAAAATCTAAAAAATGCTTAAACATTTCCTTCAGAATCCAAAGACAGTAAATATATTTAAAATATATTTAGAGCATCTGTCCAAACACTACCATAAAAGGTATCTAATGGCTCTGGAGATTTCTTTTGCATTTGTTTTGGTATTTGTGGACTGAACTGTGAGTGAGACATAAGCTAGTCATTGCCCATGATGTGAAGAGCTCTCAATATGTTCATATCCTCCAGAGTCACACGTTTTACAAACCTCCAAGTATTATAAAATCCTTAACGATAAGGTTTAATANGACAGTAAATATATTTAAAATATATTTAGAGCATCTGTCCAAACACTACCATAAAAGGTATCTAATGGCTCTGGAGATTTCTTTTGCATTTGTTTTGGTATTTGTGGACTGAACTGTGAGTGAGACATAAGCTAGTCATTGCCCATGATGTGAAGAGCTCTCAATATGTTCATATCCTCCAGAGTCACACGTTTTACAAACCTCCAAGTATTATAAAATCCTTAACGATAAGGTTTAATATTATTATTCTAAAATACATGCTTCCAAGTGCTAAGTTCTTCATAGAGTATTATGTTTTATGTCAGGATGCTGGTGACAGAAGGACTAAATCTGCTCATTTACGTCCACAGTTGGAAACAAAGCCAGTATCAGCCAACATAACTCAGCTGACATTATTCTAAAATATCCTCCTCCCACTTGAAGTAGGATTTCATATTTGCAGAAAATATTTATCCCAAGCTGAAAGCAATATCACATTGACTCTTCGTTTCAAACTATTCATCACCATATTTAGATAGGTTTAAAAGCCAAGTCAGGTGTCTTGCCACACGTTGTAAGAATGAGGAAAATGGTGGAAAAGATTATACATTCTTTAAAAATGCACTGATTTAATCAAGTTGTAAAGGCTATCAGTGGGACAGCAGGATACCCTGTACTTACCAGCTTTTGACCAAGCTGATGGTCATTTTGTCACTGGTTAACTTGGATGGGTCTGTGTAGATCCATGACAGTGTGATCTGGACAATTTTGTCAGGAGCTGAGGGAAGTGGGGCATTCAGTCATCTAGTCTTCACATTTGCTTGAATGCCAGGTAGAAAATATGAAGAAATTTTATTGTCTGAACTGTGTCTGTGTCCTGAGCCCTACAGTGATATTCAAAGTCAAATTGCTTTCTCTTATCTTTTATCACAGCATGATTTTTAAATTAAAAATAAGCGTTTGCCCTTTCCCTTTTAGTTGCTAATTATCCCTTAGGTAAAAGGGATGAAAAGTTAAGCTGCAAACTCAGTAATATGGGTGTTTTTGTTTTTGTTTTTGTTTTTTGCAGGAAGCAGTGTTTTAAATTAACTCTTTATTTCTTTTCTAAATCCTATTACTGCTACCTACAATGAATCTGTGACAGAACTGGGCAAAAGGAAGGCGAATACAGAGATATCCCCTCTGCTTTCAAGGGATATAAATTCTTGGACAAAAGAAAAGTAAAATGTTAGTTGCTCAGTCTTGGCTGACTCATTGCAACACAATGGATTGTAGCCTGCTAGCCTGCAGGCAGGAATCCCTCAGAAGAAATGGAGTAGCAATCATGGTCAACAAAAGAGTTCAAAATGCAGTACTTGNATACTAACGATGGCACCTTATTATTTTTATTTTTTACAAAAACAAACTTTTTCCATCAAATTGAAAACCTACTTTTAGGATACTTCAGGCCAAAGCTCATTCAAGAAGTAACCACAGCCCCATGGTAATAAAGAAAATTCAGGATTTAAGGCAACCAAAATTATAAATAGCTCATTGCTCAACTTAATGGTGCTTTCTCCTCTCAATATTGCCTGTTAACATTTTGCAATTGGAATGTTTTCCATCCGTGTCTTTACTTGAACTGTGTGAACATCGTTGATGAAAACGATTATCGCTCTGTCTTTTAGTCTTCAAGATGCTTTGTGGTGACATACTAACAACCTGAAAAACATTAGCTAAGCCACACACTTAAATGTTATACATGCTTTATGTCCCATGTTCAAATACACACGCAGAAATATTATCCATAGGCAGTTATTGGTAATTGTGTTGGGTTCTTTTAAATATTCAGAATCATACTAAATATAAAGACTTTAGTGTATTAATAAATAAAAACAATTGGACATATTAATTTAGCAAATGCTGGTTCTTTATCCTTTCAATTAAGTATTTTACTCAGTCTTCTCTCTCACATGTTAAAATGTCCTTCTCACAAGGCTATCATGATGACCAAGGACTGCTCTAGAGGGGACCATTCACATAATTATATATTCAGTTATTATATTCTTCATTTCTGAGTGAGACTTCTTTTATCTTATTTCAAGTTCATTGTTAAAATTCTCAGTGAATTCATTTATTCTTTTCCCTAATTCAGTTCACATTTTGATTCCCAGTGCTTTGACTTCTTTATCTGATAAATTGTTTGTTTCATTATTTTTTTTTCCCCAGGATTTTTCTCTTGTTATTTCAACTGAGAACAGTTCTGCCTTTTCATTTTGTTTAACCTTTTCTGCCTCTTTGAATTTAGGTGAAGCAGTTACCTAACGTGGTCTTGAAGGGGTGTCCCAACATGGACTGTGTGTGCTCATGCACACATGCTCTCTGGTGGGAGAGCTAAGCGTTGACATGGATGCAAGTCACATCTTTTCGCAGGGTATCCTAGCAGGTATCACCTTGGCAGGTGGTGGGGCTGGAGATGGAGGGGCTAGAGCAGAGACAGGTGTAAGGTGGGACTTTCTCACTGCTCAGTGGCTCTCACTACCCTTTTGGGGTGGAGTCTGATCCCAAGCTGCTGGAGAAGAAGCCCTGAGGGTGGAGTCCATGCACGGTGGCTCTGTTCCCTTTAAGTATATGCCTTCCCCTTTCCTAGCACTGGGGCCCTTGCCCCAGAGGTGGGAAAACCTCAGCAAGGAGGCCCATGCAGGTTATCTGCTCACATCAGCCACAGACAGAGGCCTGAGCACTTTCTGATGCAACTGCCTGTGCGGGTGCCCCCAGTTGTTTCTCTGCCTTTGCTCAGACAGAGCCTCGAGTGCAAGTTCCCTTTGCTCCTTGCAGCCTATCTTTGAGCCCAGCCTCTACTACCCTTGCCCTGTTGTGGAGACATGCTGTAAGGCAGATGGGGCTCCCGTCAACTCTTGGCATACATTGGGGCATCAGTCGTAGTAGAGTTCACCCAATCTGTGGCTCTCGTTCATTCCTACAGGGAGGTGAGGGTAGTGGTGATGGGAGGAGGGTGAGAGAGGCATCTCCACCCACACACTCTCTCTTTTCTTTAAATTTCCTCCCAAGGGCACAGGTCCCATCTGCATTGCCTTTCTTCTCTTCTTATCTGATTATGTGTGAATCTTTCTTGCAGCTTTCGATGTACAAGAGTCTTTCTGACAGTTTCTAGTTAGTTTTCAATGAGAATTGTTCCACATGTAGATGTATTTTTAAAGTTGTTCATGGAAGGAGGTGAATTCCATGTCCACCTTGACTGATCTCCTACCATGCTTTAAAAAAAATATTTGTAGCTAATTATATTTATGATGTCCTTTCTTAAAACCTGCCTTTCTAAAACAACTCTCATATACATAAGTGTCTTTATTGTGATTATTGCTCACACATTCCCTTGATGTCTGTAGTCTCCATGTAAAAAATGAACTAGATAAGATACCAAAACTTATAATCAAATGGACCATTATCTATTTGGTCTTCCACTGTATAACAGATTTTTGAGTTTCTCTCCCTAATTGTTTTTTTTTTTTCCCAAAGGAGATAACAAAGTATTTTTAGTAGACAACACAGATACTTCTAAACCTAAATGATCTAAATAGTCTGTGTCACTATCCAGTCATTTGGATAGAATATTTGAGCAGCTCAATCAGTGGAATATAAGCTACTTCTATGCTTGAGTAGATTTATAGTCGATTACATTTATAACAGGCAGTATCTCTTCCTGGAAAATGTTGACTTCATATAGGTGTTTTATGATGATGATGTGTTAGCATGCACAAGTGCATATTCACGTGTGTGTGTGTTTGTGTGTGTGCACGCTTTCAACACATGCCTCCTATTTCTCTGGGATTATCCAGGAAAGCATTTCCCAGAGAGTTTTATTTCTAAGCTTCACATGAATCTGGAGTTTTCAAGGTGAAAATGATTCCTTGTGGATTGGTTTCAAAACAAGGTGGGCAGCACAAAGTGAAAGGGATTAAGGCAGCCAATGTGACCACACAACAATTTCCTCCCTTATAAATCTTTTATGTCACTGATCAGAATTTTAATTCCATTTGCTAAGTAAATGCAGGTCCCCAGAGCAGAGGTTGTGCCTGCAGCCACAGGTTTGAGTCTTCAGCTGCTTTTCCACTACATAGTGCACTATAACTTCTGTGGGCTTCTTTGGTGATGAAGCAAGGAAAATGAGAGTTAGATGGTTAATCCTTTTATTTATTTTTTCAATAGGGAAAGAATCTTTGATTTTGAAGACCATTTGCCCACTGCTGGATAAGGATAGCCCTATAAAACTTAGACCCAAATATTCTTAACTTATCAATGGACACATTTCAGAACAGTCTCTGCTTCTTTCTACTACACTATTTTGGAATGATTTAAGTTAGTGTATTTACATATAATTCTTGGAAGAAAGTCGATCTTTCCCCAACAAAGCTGCAGTACTCATTGGCAGGCAGCAAAGATGGGCTGGGTTAATGTCAATTTCTTTACTTTTTATAAATGCCACCTGTGTTACCAGCATTGATTTGAAGGTGATGTAATTTTCTTGCAAATCCATTAGTTTTATAGGTTTTTGGCAAGCACGGCTGCTGTGTTGATTAGATATAGCAACTGTGGCTATTTAAACAGGGTTTTAAATGCTTGGCTCGACTTTCTGTATTGGCTGGATAACAAGACATACAGTAGATGCTTTAACTTAAAGTTGTGTAAAGCAATGATTTGACACATAGCTTAGTGTTTAGCCATTTGTGATAATAAGCATGTTAATTGTGGAGTTAATTGTAGGTACCTGCAAGACATACTGTTAAGTGATCCTGACAAATAAGATTCAGACTCTCCTCTCTCTTTACNACAGTAGATGCTTTAACTTAAAGTTGTGTAAAGCAATGATTTGACACATAGCTTAGTGTTTAGCCACTTGTGATAATAAGCATGTTAATTGTGGAGTTAATTGTAGGTACCTGCAAGACATACCGTTAAGTGATCCTGACAAATAAGATACAGACTCTCTGCTCTCTTTATGTAGATTTTTCTAACAGTGTTTCCTAAAGCTCAATCCTCAGACGAGGAGCAAATCAGTATCACTTGGGAATATGTTCAAAATGCAAATTCTTGGCCCAGCACAGACCCTGTGAATCAGAAACTCTAGGGATGGAGTCGGGCAATCTATGCTTTAAAAGGTCCCTCTGGTGATTCTTCTCTTGCTAGTTTGAGAATCACTGGTTATAAGAGAGTGCCTGACACACATCCCTGCTCTGTTTTGACACCAAACAATTCATGAGTCACTTTTATAATTATTCTTAATGAATTAACCTTCTATATCCAAACTGGCAGATGCTGGGAAATCATTTAATATTAATGAAAAATGATAACTTATCTCTTAATTTTGAATATTTATCTTCACCCTGATAGATGGTGGATTATTATAAATGTATTAGAACTGAGGCTCAGGGTGAGGGAAAGCAGCTAATCTTTATTTTCTTTATCTCTCCTGGCCTCCTCGTTTTCATTATCCGAAGAAGTTAACATCACATGCTCCACTACCCAAGATGCAGCCTTTATTATCTTTTATCTCTTCCTGAACCCCTTCTATAAATGCTACTTGATTACTCTTGCATGTTGAGATAGACATTTAGAATAATCAAAACATCAGGAAAGTGATGCCTGGTTAATCTAGGGCAGTGCTGCTTCCATGACATAGATAAATGAGTTGAGGCTGTTGGAAACATAAGTTCTAGCGAATGGGCTGAGATGATGTTTAATGGAAGATAGAAGGTGAGAGACTTGATGCTAGCAAATAAAAGAAATGGTAATAAGTATATTTTCTAGCAAAGGAGATTTTAAATTCCCTAGGGAAAAGAAGAGCCCTGACAATCCGGATGTCTGAAATTCACAGCAATTAATTCTTAAAGGTGATTAATTTGATTTTTCATTTGTTCACTCATTCATCAAATATTCATTGTCTGTTTTCTTTTTGTCTGATTTAAGCTAAGCTGAAACTGTGTTTCCAGAAATCCCTTCCTGAAATAGTTCCAGATGAGTGTGGGCCACAAGGCAAGAAGTGTTTTGCCGTGAGATTTGGAAAACAGAAGTGAAGCATAGCTGGGGCATTTCAAGGCACCGTGTCACTTACATCTTGGCTCACCTTATTGAAATGGGACAACAAATAATCCAAAGATTATTTCTAAGTGCTTCCATTGTGTTCACATGTGGTTAAGAAACTACAGTGTAAACATTTGAGAAAAACTCATGGTAGTCAGTTTTATTGTGCTAAGAATTGTTGCGGAGATTCAGCCAGAGACCCATCGATAGATATTTCTGGGTCAAAGGCCAAAGTTTCTGGATTGTTCATGTCTTCTTTTCCTCAGTCTACATTTTACCGAGGCCCCAGAGGTCACTCTGGTACTAAACGTACAGTTTCCTCACCCCTGTGAAAACCACTGGCTGAGGCTTCGACCGTAATATTGCAGAAGAACACGGATATGTGTGCTCTGCTGCTGCTGCTGCTGCTAAGCCGCTTCAGTCATGTCCGACTCTGTGCTACCCCATAGACAGCAGCCCACCAGGCCCCCCTGTCCCTCGGATTCTCCAGGCAAGAACACTGGAGTGTGTTGCCATTTCCTTCTCCAAGGCGTGAAAGTGAAGTTGCTCAGTTGTGTCTGACTCGTAGCCACCCCATGGACTTCAGCCCACCATCCAGGCTCCTCCATCCGTGGGATTTTCCAGGCAAGAATACTGGAGTGGGTTGCTATTGCCTTCTCCGGACATGTGTGTTCACTAACCCAGAAATGCAAAGTTAGTATAAAATCTCAAATAAATGATCAAGAGGCCAAGGCTGGCATACTCTAGTGAGTTTTAAGAAAAACTGTGACTATGCTCTGGTGAAATTTAGAGGCCAAAAATCACATGAAGATGACCCCATGATGAAATATTTAATCAGCTTGGTGAGAATAACAAACTTGGTCTGGATTCCACTCAATTTAGAGTGAAAACTAGAACTTGATTCAGAAGGGTAAGAGGAAAGACCAAACACATTAATGTGAAAGATTGAACAGAATTTGTTTTGTCCTTTCTTGACAAAGATATAATATGCAAATATATATAT
Source organism: Neotragus moschatus (assembly GCA_006410615.1). Taxonomy (NCBI): domain Eukaryota; kingdom Metazoa; phylum Chordata; class Mammalia; order Artiodactyla; family Bovidae; genus Neotragus; species Neotragus moschatus. The sequence goes on along the minus strand of SJYA01002375.1, from coordinate 1,150,705 downwards.
ATATCAATGGTTATTTGTATTATTTTTTATCTTTGTCAAGGAAGGACAAATATATATAAACACACATATGTTTATTTATATAAATTATATTTATATATAAAATAGTATACAAAAGTGCATATATAGAGTTTCAGAGATTTTCTAAATTTCTCAGTGTGGCAACAGATGGATTCTGAGGATCTCCAAAACTTTGCAATTGAGACTCACATCATGTGATGTTTTCAAATGTACTTTCCTAAAAAGTGATGTCAACCATGGATCAACCCCAATTGGCAGACACAAAGTCAATAAACCACTGCTCAGAGTTTATTTGGTGTTTCTAGTTAGAAAAACTGAGGTTGATATGTTTGTCAAAGCTCAAAGATATTTTGAGTGCATTTTACATCAGAGTCAGGTGGAAATGCCCACATTCTGAAGGAACTGTCTGAGAAAACTGGTGACAGATGGATCTGAGGACAGGAAAGGAGAAGTGAGTGAGCAAAAGGTGACTCTAAAATCTTGAGCCTTTAGCTGTGTATTCACTCAACTAAGCTTACAGAACCCTTTCCTTTTCTACTGCTACAAAAGAGTAGGAAAGAAAACAGCCCAAGTCAGCCTGCTTTCTTATGCCAATCAGTCACTGAGCAGTTCAAGAAGGAACCATTTTAGGGGATGCGATTTCATTTTGCTAGGAGTTGGGAGTTTCCCCATAGTCTATACTGTGTCTAAAGGGACTAAATAAAAGTAAATTTAGAAGGGACTAAATCCCATGGATGGAGGAGCCTGGTGGTCTGCAGTCCATGGGATGGCTGAGGGTCAGACACGACTGAGCGACTTCACTTTCACTTTCATGCATTGGAGAAGGAAATGGCAATCTACTCCAGTGTTCTTGCCTGGAGAATCCCAGGACGGGGAAGCCTGGTGGGCTGCCATCTATGGGGTCACACAGAGCCAGACATGATTGAAGTGACTTAGTAGAAAAAGTAAATTTAAAGAACTTGATCAAAATCTTTGAAGCACTTTTGGAGTTTAGGAAGAAATGAAATGCAGGTCTAGTAACCAAGATTTAGTCACAGATGAGTCAGATCCAGAACCACTTTTGACAAAGACCAGTTTATCCTATCTGCTCAGTCTAGAGTATCCCCACTTTCTAAACAAATAACTGTGTGGTATTATTTAAGATCCACAATTCAGTTTTTATGTCAGTCTGTCATATGAACTTTGACATGCTAACACTGTGTTGGAAAAAAGATCCAAACAAGTAGATTTATCAGAGGGTGAGTAGCAAAGTAAGAGCTACTGTCGCATAAGGAAAAACATTGCCTTGCCTAACTGCTAACGTAATGTCCAACAGGTTAAGGCAAAGTGAAGGTACAGATCAGACCTCATGATTCAACGATTCAATGTCTGGGTTTTTTTTTTTTTTTGAACTTTATATCCTGAACATGACTTCCATAATATTATAGTTTACCACCATCATTTCAGGAAAGAACACAAGGAAAAAAAGGGTTGTCAGTTTTTCTATTATTGAGCTACTTATATATTTCAGAAATTAATTCTTTGTCAGTTGCTTCATTTGCTATTATTTTCTCCCATTCTGAAGGCTTCCTTTTCACCTTTCTTATACTTTCCATCACTGTGGAAAAGCTTTTAAGTTAAATTAGGTCCCATTTGTTTATTTTTGCTTTTATTTCCATTACTCTGGGATCATAGAGGATCTTGCTGTGATTTATGTCAGAGAGTGTTCTGCCTATATTTTCCTCTAAGATTTTTATAGTTTCTGGTCTTACATTTAGATCCTTAATCCATTTTGAGTTTATTGTGGTGTATGGTATTAGAAAGTGTTTTAGTTTCATTTTTTTACATGTGCCTGACCAGTTTTCCCAGCACCACTTGTTAAAGATATTGTCTTTTCTCCATGTATATTTTTGCCTCTTTTACCAAAGATAAGGTGTCCAAAAGTATGTGGATTTATCTCTGGGCTATTTTGTTGCATTGATCTGTGTTTCTGTCTTTGTGCCAGTACCATACTGTCTTGATGTCTGTGGCTTTGTAATATAGTCTTAAGTAGAGAAGGTTGATTCCTCCAGTTCCATTCTTCTTTCTCAAGTTGGTTTGACTACTCGAGATTTTTGTGTTTCCATAAAAACTATGAACTTATTTGTCCTAGTTCTATGAAAAATACCATTAGTAGCTTGATAGGGATTGCATTGAATCTATTGGGATTGATAGAGCTATTGAATCTATAGATTGCTTTGGGTAGTATACTCATTTTCACTGTATTGATCCTTCCAATCCATGAACATGGTATATTTTCCCACCTGTTTGTGCCATATTTTATTTCTTTCATCAGTGTTTATAGTTTTCTATATATAGGTCTTCTGTTTCTTTAGGCAAATTTATTCCTAAGTATTTTATTATTTTTATTGCAATGGTGAATGGGATTGTTTCCTTAATTTCTCTTTCTGCTTTTTCATTGTTAGTGTACAGGAATTCAAGAGATTTCTGTGTATTACTTTTATATCCTGCAACTTTACTATATTCATTGATTAGCTCTAATAATTTTCTGGTGGTATATTTAGGGTTTTCTATGTAGAGGATTATGTCATCTGCAAACAGTGATAGTTTTACTTCTTCTTTCCCAATTTGGATTCCTTTTATTTCTTTTTCTTCTCTTATTACTGTGGCTAGGACTTCCAAAAACTATGTTGAGTAGCAGTGGTGAGAGTGGGCACCCTTGTCTTGTTCCTGATTTTTAAGGAAATACTTTCAATTTTTCACCATTGAGAAATAATCCAATCAAAAATTGTGCCAAAGAACTAAACAGACATTTCTCCAAAGAAGACATATAAATGGCTAATAAACAAACATATGGAAAGATTCTCAACATCACTCATTATCAGAGAAATGTAAATTGAAACCACAGTGAGGTATCATCTTACGCTGGTCAGAATGACTGCCATCAAATTCTACAAACAATAAATGCTGGAGAGGGCGGGGGGAAAAGGGAACCTTCTTACACGGTAGGTGGGAATACAAACTGGTGCAGCCACATGGAGAACAGTGTGGAACTTCCTTAAAAATCTGGAAATAGAATTGCCATATGACCCAGTAGTCCCACTGCTGGGCATACACACTGAGGAAACCAGAATTGAAAAAGACACATGTACCCCAGTGTTCTTTGCATCACTGTTTACAATAGCTAGGACTTGGAAGCAAACTAGATGTCCATCAGCAGACTAATAGATAAGGAAGTTTTGGTACATATACATGATGGAATATTACTCAGCTATAAAAAAAAGAATGCACTTGAATCAGTTCTAATGAGGTGGATAAAACTGAAGCCTAATATACAGAGTGAAGTAAGTCAGAAAGATAAACACCAATACAGTATATTAACACATATATATGGGATTTAGAAAGATGTAATGACAATCCTATATGTGAAGCAGCAAAAAAGACACAGATGTAATGAACAGAATTTTGGACTATGTGGGAGAAGGCAAGGGTGGGATGATTTGAGAGAATAGCTTTNTAAGTCAGAAAGATAAACACCAATACAGTATATTAACACATATATATGGGATTTAGAAAGATGTAATGACAATCCTATATGTGAAGCAGCAAAAAAGACACAGATGTAATGAACAGAATTTTGGACTATGTGGGAGAAGGCAAGGGTGGGATGATTTGAGAGAATAGCTTTGAAACATGCATATTACCATGTGTAAAATAGATGACCAGTGCAAGCTCAATGCATGAAGCAGAGAACTCAAAGCCATTGCTCTGGGACAACCCAGAGGGATGGGGTGGGGAGGGAGGTGGGAGAGGAGTTCAGGATGGGGGCACACATGTGCACCCATGGGTTATTCATGTTGATGTATGGCGAAAACCACCAGGCTATCATAAGTAATAATCCTCCAATTAAAATAAATTAATTAAAATGAAAAAAAAGAAAAAGTGAAACAAGGTAAAAGTAAAAAAAACAGAGGAGTTGTCAGGATAGTTGATTTTACATAATCCTTTTATCATGATTTGATTAATATTTAGTTTCTAGCAAATCAGATGATGTATGATGATGCACATGTCAAGTAAGTATTGATATAATACACTAAATCCTTTGTATGCATAGAAGTACACGTAAGACTACTTGTTCTAATGTTATCATAAAGCATATTCAACATGCAAAAAATTATAGTCTTATCCCTAAAATATTTTATCACCTAAAGATATAATTATATTGTACCTAGGAGAACAGCAGACAGCCATACCAAGGGTACTCAACAAATACTGTAACAGAAAAAATCTTATCAAAACAACCAATTTTCTGGGAATAAAATATCTAAAGGGCTAATCCACAGTATCTCTGTTTCTCATTTTATATTCTTCCCTGAAATGCTATCCCTCCAGGAAAGTGTAAATAATTTGAATTCCAAAAGTGTGGGGTGGACAAAAGTTTGTCATCCTCGTAACTTAAGTGTACAAGATTATCCCAGGTGCAGGCCATTAATAGGCAGATTGCCCTATGCCCAGAATCCTTGGGGACCCATCGAATAGCAGTAAAAAGATCATTGAGATCTCAGCTCAGTTACAAATAGAATTAAGCAGAGAAAAATTATGCACCCTGTTTTGACTTTCTCCATTTTATTTTGAAACTGAAAACACACATAGGAGTCACTTTGAAGGTAGGGCCACTTGAATATGATATTCTTGATTTCGATAACATGTTTTTTGCTTTGCAGTGTGTATGTGCATTTTTCAAACGTATTATGCAAGCCTTTGATTTGACATGCTCTACCAGAACACTCTACAGAGGCTGAAAATAATTTCTATGTAAGGGTTTGCTACTGAGAAGAGGGGATTCCCAGGTGGCGCTATGGTAAGGATCCCTTCTGCCAAGGCAGGAGACTTGAGACAAGGGTATGATCCCTGGGCTGGGAAAAATCTGGTGGGCTGCAGCCCATAGGGTTACAGAAAGTTGGACACGACTGAAGCGACTGAGGGGAAAACTGGTTTAGTTTGGAAGAGGTTGGAAATATCCCATCTGAAAGCTCTTTTCAGTCCTCCTCAGCCTAAACATTTTACTGAAAGGGTCAAAGGTCACCAACAGCCAAAACAAAACCCAAATTACACAGTGCTCCTGCAAGGAAAGTAAGCTGAGTGGAAACCAGAGCTCACCAGCTGGACTCCTTAATGGAGCATGGAGCAAACAGTAAAAATGCCTTTAAAAAGAAACAAGTGTATTCTAAATCCTACTGATTTTTACAAGTTGTCCAATAAGTTTAAAAGATTAGCTTCTTAGTTATCAATGTAGAAACTAAATGGAANGAAACCAGAGCTCACCAGCTGGACTCCTTAATGGAGCATGGAGCAAACAGTAAAAATGCCTTTAAAAAGAAACAAGTGTATTCTAAATCCTACTGATTTTTACAAGTTGTCCAATAAGTTTAAAAGATTAGCTTCTTAGTTATCAATGTAGAAACTAAATGGAACTATTCAATAAGGAGGAGTGGTGGTGGCATGCTTGGTCCAAATTTTGAACTGTCAGAGCAACCAGCCTGTAAACTCCAAAGCACCAGATGGTTTCATAAACTGGAAGGTTCCTAAATCTTCTCTTAAAGTTTTCTTTTTTTTTTTCATAAAAAGTTGTTTTCTTTTTAAGACTGGGGAGGGGGGTAAATTTTGCCATTGGGTATCTGACCCACAAAACCTTAACAACCTTTTCAGCTTTATTGCTCTGCAGGAGACAAACAGAACAGAGGCAAAAGGATAAGTTCAGAGCACAGTGTCATCTGGCAGCTACCTTGTTGGGGAGAGAAGGCCGAGCTTCTCTTTCTCAACCCTGACTGTCTCACTGTAGTCATCACAGCTTAAGAAAGTTCTAAGATTTTAAACATTCAGGGACTGAGTTTATGGACTCCTCCTTCAGGCATAAACTTTATAAATAATTCTGATTTTCAAGTAGAACCCCAAATATCCAGCTTTTAAATCCTATTCAGCAGTGACCATAAAAAAGAGGGAGTGATGGGGAAAAGACTTCTCTGATGTTGTTGTGGTTTGGTTGTTAATCTTATCTGACTCTTTATGACCCCATGGACTGCAGCACACCCCGCTCCTCTGTCCATGGTATTTCCCAGGCAAGAATACTGAAGTGGTTGCCACGTCCTTCTCCAGGGATCTTCCCAATCCAGGGATGGAACCCTTGTCTCCTGCTTTGGTAGGCGGTTTCTTTACTGCTGAATCACCAGTGTACCTTTAACTTTTAATGGAGCCAATGTTACACATTAAAAGCCAAGCTTTTAATGTATGAGTCTGTTTGAGTTCCTCATTTTCCACATCCTACCCAGTAGAACATGCAAGAAGAGTACAGAAAGTTGGGGGGAAAGAGGGGAAGACCAAAAAGTGATTGGTAGCCACAATTCAAATAACTGGTTCATTTCACATGTTAAGGTCTGTGTGCATACCTGTATGTTGAGCATTTGTGTGCCAACGTGGTCGGGATGAGATTCAGATAAGAATCTGCAAAAAATAAGAGGTTTTGATTTTGTTATGAAAATTAGTGAATCAGAAAAGGGAAACTGTTCTCAGCAGACCCATCAATCTTATATAGCTTGGCCATTGAATTATATAAGCATCCCATTAATTCAAGTTCTTACATCCATCTCCTGTTCTATCTGACCCTTCATTGCACATTAGCATAACTTCCTCCCCCAGATTTCTTCCTTCCCTATCTAGTGTATTAAACCCTTGTCTCTTTGTGTATCACAATGTTCTTGGGAGAACCAAGAAAAAGACAGCATGAATAAAAGGGTGCTTTGTAAATTATGAAGCTTTGTAATACTTTCAACTATGATCATTTATTCATATGCTGAAATATACAAAAGATAGGGTGGAAAGGAAGACATGAGAAATGGTAAATGCTTAAGAATGCTTACCTTTTTTTAAAGGTAATTTTTATTCTGTTCAAGATCATTTAATAATCACGTTTAAGTACATTAGGAATTATAAGACTAAGGAGGCTTCAAATTAAATGTNAAAGATAGGGTGGAAAGGAAGACATGAGAAATGGTAAATGCTTAAGAATGCTTACCTTTTTTTAAAGGTAATTTTTATTCTGTTCAAGATCATTTAATAATCACGTTTAAGTACATTAGGAATTATAAGACTAAGGAGGCTTCAAATTAAATGTAAAACAGGAAAAAAATTGGCACGACTTCAATAATAAGAGATTTTAGTAGTCTCGGTTGTTGAGTTCTGAGATGGTGAATCATTAGAGACCATGGACTGACTTCTCAGGAATTGTATAAGGAACAGAATGGTCACCCTCTAAACTGGTTCACATTTTGTAACCAAGCAAAAGGAATGAGAAAAACTTGGTCACCCGAATCTTGTTTTCCAGCTCTAAAATTTGGTCAAAATATTAATTTTTAAAAACTCTTATGCAAAGTCCCTATAACTTTAATATAAATATCCACATTTTAAAAACCAAAATCTCCTACAGATTGGAAATTCAGTTTAAAATCCCAACTATTATGCTAACAAACAATAAAAATATTTTTCAAATAAAACATGNAAAAACTCTTATGCAAAGTCCCTATAACTTTAATATAAATATCCACATTTTAAAAACCAAAATCTCCTACAGATTGGAAATTCAGTTTAAAATCCCAACTATTATGCTAACAAACAATAAAAATATTTTTCAAATAAAACATGCACTACACAATACATCGAATTTTCCACAGTGGCCATTTCAGATGAGACTTCTGTTTATAAGACACCCCAAGAGGTTCAAAAAATCAGAGGTGGTAGTAGCAGCACAAAAGCAAGTTTCTTGGATTTTGTTTGCATTCCTAAGAAGTCTATGATCTGAAGTGTCTCAGCCATATCGAAAATGTCCAACCTTTCAGTGACTGGCCATCATATACACTGTCAGAGACCTTCCACACACAAGTTAATGGCATCCTTGTTAGACAATCCTTTAGCCACCCTTTATGCAGATCTGTATGAATATGTTGATGAGCGTGTATGTGCATTTTAGTTATTAATTTTATATTTTTAAATATTCTTATTTTAAAGAAAATAATGAAGGAGAAAAGTTAAGAATTTCTTCTGATTTCAAGGTTTTGTGGTGTGGTAGTTTCACTTCATTCAGATTTTACTCTGAAAAGAAGAGAATTAAAGTAACCAGACAAGAAGTCTAAGTTTTTGTTCACTGCTCACTGGAAATTGGTATCCTGACTTTTGTTTGCATGCCACAGTTGTATTATGTGGGGCATGTGTGTGTGAGGAGCATATGTATGCATGCATAAGACTACCACTGCTGCTCAAGCAGCCTAAAAAATGTCGTGTACCACCACTCTAGTCTTGATAGGAGTCCAGCTTGGAAAACAAAACCTCTCCTTCAGCGCTACTTCAGCCTTTTGGATCTTCTCAAAAACACAAGTGATACAGGTGTGTACATGCTAAGTCCCTTCAGTTGTGTCCAACTCTTTGTGACACTATGGACAATAGCCTGCCAGGCTCCTCTGTCCATGGGATTATCCAGACAAGAACACTGGAGTGGGTTGCCATGTCCTCCTCCAAGGGATTGGGGAGGCTTTTATTCCCTGCAAGCTGTTTCAAGTGATAAAGGACTTTGTCACCTCTGGGGACCAAGCACATAGTTAAATTTGTATGGAGGCTGTCCTGTTAATTGGTGCTTACTTTTGTTGTTTTGGAAGGAAAAGCTTCCTGTGTTTCTCATCTACATTCTAATTTCAGATTTATCAAAAGAAGGAGTACTCTTTCTAGACTCATTCAAAACTTTGGGTTGCTTTTTTGCTATTTAGTTGTTTAAGTCTCATATATTTTTGGTTATTGAGTGAAGTAAATCAGAAAAAGATAAATACTGTAATGTCTCAATTATTTGGAACCTAAAAAAAATTGGAACTCAGAGACAGAGTAGGATGCCAAATATGTGATTTGCAAATATTTTCTCTCATTCCATAGGTTGCCATTTGCTTTTGTTGATGGGTTTCTTTGCTGTTTAGAAGCTTTAGAGTTTGATATTATACCACTTGTTTATTTTTACAGATATTGCCTTTGCTTTTGATGTCAAACCTAAGAACTCAGTGCAAAGATCAGGGCCAAGGATATTATCCTCAGTTTTCTTCTAGGAGTTTTATGGTTTAAGGTCTCGTGTTCAACTTTTAAATCCATTTTTAGTTGATTTTCATGTATGATATAAAAGGGGATACAGTTTCAGTTTTTTGCATAGGACTATCTAGTTTTTCCGGCACCACTTATTGAAGAGACTGTCCTTTCACACCTAGATATTCTTGGCTTCTTTTGTCATAAGCTAACAGATAATACATGGTTGTGCGTTGAATTCTGATTTCTCTTTTCTAGTCTGTTGATCTATGTGTCTGTTTTTATGTCAATACCTTTCTCTTTGAACACTATAACTTTGTAATATAATTTGAAATCAGCAACTGTGATAGCTCAAGCTTTGCTCTTCTTCTCAAAATGTTCAAGAGGTATAAGACAAGATGCTCAGCATCACTAATTATCAGAGAAATGCAAATCAAACATACAAGGGATATAACCCCATACCTCTTATGATGGCTATTACCAAAAAGCAAGAAATAATAAGAGTTGGGGAGGATGTGGAGAAAAACAAAACACATGTACACTGTTGGTGGGAATGTGCATAGGTCCAACTCCCATGGAAAACCATTCTGGAATTTTCTCAAGAAGTTTACAAGAGAACTGTTGTCTGACCATTAATCCCTCTTCTGGGTATATCTTCAAAGGAAATGAAATCTTTATCTCAAAGTAAGATCTGTACTCCCCTGTTCATTGTAGCATTATTCACAGTAGCCTAGGTATAGGAACAACCTAAGTGTCTGTCAACAGGAGAACATATTAGAACAATGAGACATGACATATATATGTGAATGTTATTTAGCCATTAAAAACAGAAAGATATACTGCCATTTGTAGCAACATGGGTGAACATGGAGGGTATTATGCTAAGTGAAATAAGTCAGAGCAAGACAAACAACACATGATCTCAGTTATCTGGAATCTTAAAAAAAAAAAAAAGAAAAAAGAACTCAGAAACAGCTTGCCAAGGCCTGGAGGATGGGGGAAACAGAGAGAGGTTTGTTAAAGGTTACACATTTTCACATACAAAATTAAGGATATATTATAAAGCAAGGTTACTATAACTAATATAACTGTGCTGTGTAATTGAAATTGTTGACGAAAGTGGAACATACCTGCATTCTCTTCAAAAAAGTAAAGGTAAATATGTGAAGTGATGACTGTGTTACTGAAGTCTACAGAATCTTTTATAATACATATATGGATCAGCAAGATGGTGGAGGGGTAGCCGGACAGGGCATACTTCAAGAATACATCTACGGATGCAACAATTATCACAGAACACCAGCGGACTACTAGCAGTGGAAAGGAATATATGGATCCAGGCACAACTCAGAAGTTGGAAAGGAATATATGGATCCAGGCACAATTCAGAAGGATGAAAGAAAGAAGGAAGAAGGTGGAGGAGAGCTAGCTAGGAAGAACTTGCACCCGGCAGAGGGGGAGTTGAAACGGGAGAGATCCATGCCTTAGGGATAAGGTTAGGTGAGAAGGGAGCATCTGAGGTTGGCAGAGAGTGAAGCAGGTAATCTGTGGCAGTCTGAACAGAATGAGAACCACACAGAGAATCCGAGTCTTGGCCATATCTCTCTCAGACAGGGTTGGGAGTCCACTGATGTGCATGCAGGCTGGGAGCTAGAGCCATGGGGATTGAAGAGCTATCTTGGGGTAAAGACAGCTGTTGACTGTGGCAAGATGGTCTGAGGGAAGGGGAGGGTGGAGATCCGTTATGGGGAGTGCATTTGGGGGAAACCTGGGTGGCTGTGGAAGCAGGGTGCTACTGCTGAGTCACTCCCAAGTATGGAGTTATCACTGTAGCTTCCTTCTTTCCTCAAGCAGGTGCCAGCAGCTGAGCAATAAAGACTCCAGTGAGAGTGTCCCTTTTAATGCCTGAAGTGCCAAGCAATAGCAAAGGAGAAACCAGGGGGGCACTTTGAGTACCAGCTGTTAGAAAATAAGCCTAATAGAACCATATGTCCTGGACCTGTGGTAGCTAGCTTCCTCGAATTTGATGAGATTGGGGTCTCTGAAATCCCAGCAGGGGCATCACTTCCCATTTGGTACTCATGGAGGCAGACCCAAGTCCTCCAGGGGCAAACTCCTGCTGATGACCCACAGGCTATTGTGGGAATGAAACCACAATTGAGACCCAGAGATGCAGTGACTAAGGAAGAGTATCAAAAATCTTTCCATCAGATGTATAAGCTACAAAAAATAAACCCAAATGACAACTAGGTAGACTCTTAGCCCATGGAATATATAAAAGGGCCATCAATGTTCCATTAAAGAAATGCTCTAGATTTAGCAGTTGTGGACATTGAAGGCAAAAACATATGGATTAGGGCCAAATTAAAGTATGAGCTCTCCATACAGCAGGTCCAGAGAACCACAGTTCACTTCCACAGTTCAAAAGCATCAGTTCTTCAGTGCTCAGACTACTTTATGGTCCAAATCTCACATTATACATGACTACTGGAAAAACCATAGTTTGGCTGCTGCTGCTGCTAAGTTGCTTCAGTCATGTCAGACTCTGTGCCACCCCATAGACAGCAGCCCACCAGGCTCCCCCATCCCTGGGATTCTCCAGGCAAGAACACTGGAGTGGGTTGCCATTTCCTTCTCCAATGCATGAAAGTGAAAAGTGAAAGTGAAGTCACTCAGTCGTGTCTGACTTCTAGTGACCCCATGGACTGCAGCCTACCAGGCTCCTCCATCCATGGGATTTTCCAGGCAAGAGTACTGGAAGGGGTTGCCATTGCTTTCACCAATAGCTTTGACTAGATGGACTTTTGTTGGAAAAATAATGTCTCTGCTTTTTAATATGCTGTCTAAGATTGTCAAAGTTTTTCTTCCAAGGAGCAAGCGTCTTTTAATTTCATGGCTGCAGTCACCATCCATAGTGATTTTGGAGTCCAAGAAAAAATTTGTCACTGTTTCCCTTGTTTCCCCATCTATTTGCCATGAAGTGATGGGACCAGATGCCATGATCTTAGTTTTTTTGAATGTTGAGTGTTGTCAGCTTTTTCACTCTCCTCTCTCATCTTCATCAAGAGGCTCTTAATTCCTCTTTGCTTTTTGCCATTAGTGTGATGTCATCTGTGTATCTGAGGTTATTAACATTTCTCCTGGCAGTCTTTATTCCAGCTTGAGTTTCATCCAGCCTGACATTTCACATGCATGATATACTCTGCGTGTAAGTTAAATAAGCAGGGTGACAAAATACAGCCTCGATGTACTCCTTTTCCAATTTTGAACTAGTCCATTGTTCCATGTCCGGTTCTAACTGTTACTTCTTCACCTGCATACAGGTTTCTCAGGAAGCAGGTAAGGGGGTCTGGTCTCATCTCTTTCAGAATTTTCCAGTTTGTTGTGATCCACACAGTCAAAGGCTTTAGTATAGTCAATGAAGCAGAAGTAGATTTATTTATTTATTTATTTGAAATCTCCTTGCTTTTTCTGTAATCCAGGAGATGTTGGCAACTTGATGTCTGGTTTCTCTGCCTTTTCTGAAGCCAGCTGTACATCTGGCAGTTCTCTGGAATATGGTAAGATACATAACAATACTGAAATTCTCTGTTGCTCAGTTCCTCAAGGGCCACCAGTACTGGGGTCTTTCTCCATTGTTCACCCACAGGCACCAGAATTGGCAAGAGAGAAGCTACAGTGGTTGCTCCATCCCATGGGAGTTACTCAGCAGTAGTGCCGTATATGTAAGGCCAACTTTCTTCCCAAGGTCTTACCTACCACAGGCTTCCTCCCTCTGTCCAGTCAGGCCATTTCCTCATAGTCAGAAGCAGTCTTCATCCTGATATTGCTTTCCAACCCACACAATTCCAATTCCCAGTCGCCCTGGACACCAGCGGACTTGCCACCCTATCCAGGATACATAAGATTGTGGCACGCTTGTCTGTGTGGTTCTTACTCATTCAGACTATCGCAGACGAGCTTCTTTACTCTCCAACAGCCTCAAATGCCTCCCTCTGTTTCAACAAATTGCCCCAGATGTGGGGATCTCTCCCCCGCTTCTGCTCTCCCACTCCAAATACAGGTCAGTCCCACTCACTCTCCCTCTTTCTTTTTCTTTTCTTCATCCTTTCAAGCTGTGGAGTGGATCCATATATTCCTTTCCAGTGGTCAGGGAATCCTACCCCTATTTAGCTGGTGTCCTGTGAGAAATGCTGGATCTATAAATGTATTTACGAGGCATCCATGGTGAGAGATGGACTCCATGTTCACCTACTCCTCTGCCATCTTGTCGACCCCGATTTATGTATGTCTTAGAAAAAAATGTCAATTTCTATTGACTTTAGTAACACCCCACATGTTTACCTTTTGTTTTTAGAAAAAAAAAAGTTCCACTTTTTTAGACCATTTCAATTTTGCAACACACAAATCTTATCATTTATAGTTACCAAGCTATACATTAGATCTTCAGACCTTATTAATCTTATATTAGAAAATGTGTAACCTTTTATAAAACTCTCCCTATGTTCCCACCCTCCAGGCTTTGGCCTCCAGACTTTCTTACTCTGTTTCTGAGTTTCTCTCTCTCTTTTTTTTTAGACTTCAGATATTTATGGGATTTTTTAGATTTCAAATATTTATGAGATCGTATGGAATTTCTCTTTCTCTGACATTTCACTTAGCATAATGCCCTCCACTTTCATCCATGTTGCCAAAAATGATGGGATATTTTTTAATTGCTAAATAATATTCATATATATATATATATCTCTCACACATCATATTGTTCTAACCTGTTCACCTGTTAACAGATACTTAGATTCTTCTTATACATTGACTACTGTGAATAATGCTGCAATGAACATAGAAGTACAGATCTCACTTTGAGACAATGATTTTATTTCCTTTGAATATATTCCCAGAAGTGGGATTAATGGATCACATAGCAATATTCTTTTAAATTTCTTGAGAAATCTCCCCAATGGTTTTCCATGGGAGTTACACAAATACACATTTTCACCAACAGTGCACAAGGCCTCTGTTTTCTCCAAATTTCCACCAACACTTGTTATTTCATACCTTTTGATAATAGCCATTCAAACAGGTATGGAGTGATATCACTTGTGCTTTTGATTTGCATTTCCCTGAAAGTTAGTGATGCTGAATATCTTATCATATACTTCTTGACCATCTGTATGTCTTTCTTGGGGAAAAAATGTCTATTCCAAGGTGCTGTAGAATACATTTTGTATACTTTATTCCAATATACAATACTCAGCTGCTTACCCATATAGGAACAACAAACTATCAGAAAGAGACATAAAGAAAACTATTCTGTTTACAATTGCATCAAAAAAAAAAAAAAGGATAAAATACTTAGGAATGAATTTGAATGAAGTGTTGAAAGATCACAAAAATTTTGAAGACACTGATAAAGGAATTTTTTAAAAAATACACAAATAAAAGGAAACATATTCCATACTTACGGATTAGAAGAAAATGACGGTTAAAATATCCATTCTACCCAAAGCTATCTATGGACTCAGGGCAGTCCCTTTTTAAATCCCGAGGAATTTTTCACAGGAACAGAGTAAAACAAATCCAGAACTTGTAAAGAACTGCAAAAGACACTAAATAGTCACAAAGATCTTGATCTACAAGAACAAAGCTTGAGGCATCACAGTTGTTGATTTCAAATTATATTACAAAGCTATACGAATCAAAACAAAATGATGTGTGCATGCTAAGTCGCTTCAATCATGTCCAACTCTTTGCAAACGTATGGACAGTAGCCCGCCAGGCTCCTCTGTCCATGAGATTCTCCAGACAAGAATACTGGGCTGGCATGCAAACAAGCACATAGATCAAAAAAGCATAGCAAAGAAATCAGAAATAAACCCACACCCATGTATTGTCTGTTAACTTATGCCAAATAAAACAAGAATGTCCTATGGGGAAAAGACAGTCTATTCAATAAATGATACTGGTAAAACTAGATGGTTCGATGAAAAAATAAAGAAATGAACTGTACAGAAAATGAACTGAAAACTTGAATGTAAGACCATAAACCATAAAACTACAAGAAGAAAGCATGGAGGATAATCTCCTTGGCACTGGTCTTTACAATGATATTTTGGGTTTGACACCAAAAACAAAGGCAACATCTGCAGAAGTAAACAAGTGGAACTACACCAAACACAAAATTTCTACACAGTAAAGGAACCCATCAACAAAATCAAATTACAACCTATGGAATTAGAGAAAATATTTGCAAATCACATGTTTGAAAGGGTTTTAATACCCAGGAATATATGAGAGTCTTATGTCTCAATAGCAAAAACTCTAAATAACCCAAATTTTAAAATGATCATAGAAAGAGTAAGGGTTTAGATAAATCTGAAGATTAGACTGTAGATGAGAGACATGGCAAGCTTTTCCTTTCAGGACAACAAAAGCTTATGTCTTCCTTGCATTGCTTTCTTTCATCTCCATTCACTTGCTTGGTGATTTCAGTTCACAGTGTACATCCTTCACTCAAAAGCAATCACCCCACAGTGAGCTATAATATGTGGTAAGAAGAGCCCCACTGGACAAAAACTAATATTAACATATTTACTAATGAGGCATATAAAAATCAGTGCAATTGCCAGAGTTTAATAATCCATTATTCTCTACATTCCAAGCCAGATTTCAACAGTATGTGAACCGTGAACTTCCAGATGTTCAAGCTAGATTTAGAAAAGGCAGAGGAACCACAGATCAAATTGCCAACATCCATTAGATCATAGAAAAACCAAGAAAATTCCAGGAAAACATCTGGAACATTTATTGACTATGTCGAAGCCTTTTACTGTGTGGATCACAACAAACTGTGGAAAAGTCATAAAGAGATGGGAATACCAGACCACCTGACCTGCCTCTTGAAAAATCTGTATACCGGTCAAGAAGCAACAGTTAAAACTGGACCTGGAACAACAGACTGATTCCAAATCAGGAAAGGACTATGCCAAGGCTGTATATTGTCACCCTGCTTATTTAACTTATATGCAGAGTACACCATGAGAAATGCCAGGCTCCATGAAGCACAAACTGGAATCAGAATGGCCAGGAGAAATATCAATAACCTCAGATATGCAGATAACACCACCCTTATGGAAGAAAGGGAAAAAGAACTAAAGAACCTCTTGATGAAAGTAAAGAGTAGAGTGAAAAAGTTGGCTTAAAACTCACCATTCAGAAAATGAAGATCATGGCATCCAGTCCCATCACTTCTTGGCAAATAGTTGGGGAAACAACGGAAACAGTGACAGACTTTATCTTTTGGGGCTCCAAAATCACTGCAGATGGTGACTGCAGCCATGAAATTAAAAGATGCTTACTCCTTGGAAGGAAATTTATGACCAACCTAGACAGCATGTTAAAAAGCAGAGACATTACTTTGCCAACAAAGGTTCATCTAGTCAAAGCTCTGGTTTTTCCAGTAGTCAAGTATGGATGTGAGAGTTGTACTGTGAAGAAGGCTGAGTGCCAAAGAACAGACGCTTTTGAACTGTAGTGTTGGAGAAGACTCTTGAGAGTGCCTTGGACTGCAAGGATATCCAACCAGTCCATCCTATAGTAAATCAGCCCTGAGTGTTAATTGGAAGGATTGATGCTGAAGCTGAAACTCAAATACTTTGGCCACCTGATGCGAAGAACTGACTCATTTGGAAAAAACCCTGATGCTGGGAAAGATTGAAGGTGGCAGAAGAAGGGACCAAGAGAAGATGAGGTGATGGGATGGTATCACCAACTCAATGGACATGAGTTTGAGTAGACTCTGGGAGTTGGTGAAGGACAGAGAGGCTTGGTATGCTGCAGTTCATGGCGTCATAAAGAATCAGACACAACTGAGTGACTGAACTGAACTGATTCTCTACATTCTATTTAAAAATTGAACCATCTAGTAAAGGAACATGAGTTAGGGTATCTCAGTAGCATATGGATAGAAAATCATTTAAAATGGGAACAGTAATGGATTATACTTTGGAGGGAGCTTATTTTTACCATTGTAATTTTATTCTTGGTACATCAGTTTAATATTTTATTAAAAATATTACTATCAACGCATAGAGACACACAGTACAGAAGTTCGAGTGGATAGAGAAAGACAAAGACAAAATATGAGGCAGGAAGTGAAGTTGCAAAAAGTCAGCAATGGTATTAAAATAAAGGGCTGTATTGTCTAGAAAGAAAGTGAAGTTCTCCAAGTTGTTTGAGGTACCAAGAACAAGTCAGATGTGAGGAAGCAGCTTAAGGTGTATGCCAGAAACCACATCAGAAAGAAAACTGAGTTCATAGAAATATGTTGATGCTAAAAGTCAAAATTTTAGCAAGAGAATAGGGTAAGATAGGTTATATGTAGATATGGAAATTTAAGAAATGACTCGCCAGTCTAGGTTCAATGCAGGATACAGGATGCTCGGGGCTGGTGCACTGGGATGACCCAGAGAGATGGTATGGGGAGGGAGGTAGGAGGGGTGTTCAGGACTGGGAACTCATGTACACTCATGGTGGATTCATGTTGATGTATGGCAAAAACAATACAGTATTGTAAAGTAAATTTAAAAAAAAAATTAATTAATTAATAAAGAAAAAAGTAAATACGAAAGCAAATGGACTAATGAACCTAGNGGAGGTAGGAGGGGTGTTCAGGACTGGGAACTCATGTACACTCATGGTGGATTCATGTTGATGTATGGCAAAAACAATACAGTATTGTAAAGTAAATTTAAAAAAAAAATTAATTAATTAATAAAGAAAAAAGTAAATACGAAAGCAAATGGACTAATGAACCTAGGGAAAAACAAACGACAAAAGGTCTGAAAAACAAATCATCAAGAGACTTGGTAGTCTGATCAAAAGAACAAGAAATTAAAATTTGAAAACCAAAGTAGAAACACGTGTGTAAATGGTGCCACCGGAGCATGCTCAGGAAACAAAGCTTGGGACTTAGTGGACGAGGGAATGAGAGACCCCAGGATCAAGAACAAAAACTCTGGAGCTAGGCTTCTGTCTATGAGTTTTGGGAACAGCCTCAACTTCAATGCGCGAGCACTACAGAACCTTAAAGTTAACGTAGGTAGATTTTATAGCTTGCTATGACACTGAGTCAAAAAAATAGTGTTTACTAGTTTAATTTGTTAATTAAACTGTAAAGTTAATGAATAGTTAACCAAGGATAATTGATGCCATCAATTTACAGTGTGACTGACTCACTAAGACCCTCTTTGGTCATAAATTGGATATTTGCATATGTTACATGATCAACAAATTATATTTTAACAGAAAAAAGCATATAGTTAGCCATCTACCAGTAAATGATCAATTACATTAGGACTTAGGATATTCTGCTATACTTATTGCTTCCTATAAAATCTAATTTTGATAAGGCCCAAAGTTGCATGTAGGAATTAAATATACATTTATATTTATGCATAACACATGTGTACATACACAGAAATATATGTACACCAAAATGTTTATTTTATACAAGCTATTATTCTCCTTGATTGTTGCAATAAGCTCTGAAATGTTGAGAGAAATAGCCTCAAATCTCTCCAACATATTTCTTCTCTTTGAGAGCCATCTTTTATTTTCATCACCTAATTTTAAATAACCATTTTATTCTTAGATATCATGCCCCTTTATAGCTGACTAAGAGCAGTGGAAGTGAGAAATAGATTTAAGGGACTAGATCTGATAGATAGAGTGCCTGATGGACTATGGACGGNGGAAAAGGAGTACATCAAGGCTGTATATTGTCACCCTGCTTATTTAACTTCTATGCAGAATACATCATGAGAAACACTGGGCTGGAAGAAGCACAAGCTGGAATCAAGATTGCCGGGAGAAATCTCAATAACCTCAGATATGCAGATGACAACACCCTTATGGCAGAAATTGAGGAAGAACGAAAGAGCCTCTTGTTGAAAGTGAAAGAAGAGAGTGAAAAAGTTGGCTTAAAGTTCAAAACTCAGAAAACGAAGATCTTGCAAATGGTCCCATCACTTCATGGGAAATAGATGGGGAAACAGTGGAAACAGACTTTATTTGGGGGGGCTTCAAAATCACTGCAGATGGTGATTGCAGCCATGAAATTAGAAGACATTTACTCCTTGGAATGAAAGTTATGACCAACCTAGACAGCATATTGAAAAGCAGAGACATTACTTTGCCAACAAAGTCTGTCTAGTCAAGGCTATGATTTTTCCAGTGGTCATTTATGGATGTGAGAGTTGAACTGTGAAGAAGGCTGAGCGCCGAAGAATTGATGCTTTTGAACTGTGGTGTTGGAGAAGACTCTTGAGAGTCCCTTGGACTGCAAGGAGATCCATCCAGTCCATTCTGAAGGAGATCAGCCCTGGGATTTCTTTGGAAGGAATGATGCTAAACCTGAAACTCCAGTACTTTGGCCACCTCATGTAAAGAGCTGACTCATTGGAAAAGACTCTGATGCTGGTATGGATTGGGGGCAGGAGGAGAAGGGGACGACAGAGGATGAGATGGCTGGATGGCATCACCGACTCGATGGGCGTGAGTCTGAGTGAACTCCAGGAGTTGGTGATGGACAGGGAGGCCTGNCTCCAGTACTTTGGCCACCTCATGTAAAGAGCTGACTCATTGGAAAAGACTCTGATGCTGGGATGGATTGGGGGCAGGAGGAGAAGGGGACGACAGAGGATGAGATGGCTGGATGGCATCACTGACTCGATGGACATGGGTCTGAGTGAACCTCGGGATTTGGTGATGGACAGGGAGGGCTGGCGTGCTGCAATTCATGGGGTCGCAAAGAGTCTGACATGACTGAGCGACTGAACTGAACTGAACTGAACTGAAGAGCAGAGAAAACCCAGGAAATGCTGATATCTTATCCTTCATGAAATTACCCCTCTTCTGATAAATTGGAAAAACAATAGTATGTTCAGAGCTCATTCAAAATGATAAAATCTCATTTGTCAGTCCTTGTCAAAACTAAAGTTTGCTCACTTCATTATTAAATCCTGATTAATCACAGAGGTCAACAGCCATATTATTCTTTTAAAATCTGGTTTTAAATATAATTAGATTTTCAGTTTCATGGGCAAAAATGCATTTTAGTGAAACTTGATGGCAGTATGAAAGAGCAGATCTGACTCTGGTTAATTTTATAGAGATATTTTAAAAATTCCCTTCTCAGAAACATTTTTATGAGATATTCAAAATAAAATAATTTTCAAAGGAAAATTTAGATGAAAAGGAAATCTGCTTGTCCTCTGATATTCTTCTTATACTAAGGCAAATGCATAACCACTTTTGAAAATGCTATTGAGAGCTATTTTTATGCAACTGAAATAACACTGTATAAAACAGATCATGGTTCATCTAATAACCATGAGGTGTTTATATTTTTAGTGCAGGATATCGGAAGATTTGAGTTTTGTTACATTTCATAGGAGAATTAGCATCCTCAATTGACATAGACTTGGAGCTTCTACTATGCTATTTCCATCTTCTGGTAATAATTATGATCACTGAGGAAAGTCGAGAGTGTGTGTGTGAGAGAGAGAAAGAGGAAGATAGGGTGAGAGGATGGATGGTAGGAATGCAGGGAGGAAAGAGGGAGAGGGGAGAAAAAAAAGGGGCAGGACAGGGAAGAAGGAGGAGAGAAAGGAAAAGAGGACAAAGGAAAAGAACCGCAAGCAAATCCATACTTGAACGTAACCGAAGAGTAACACTAAATGATGTTAACTCTAGAGGACAAGTAATATCAAGAAAAAAATGATAAGAATGATAGTTCTGTACTGTATGGCTCTTAGTCTAAGAGAAGCGTATAATATTCTGTTGGGTGGATAAAACTCTGTTAGGAACTTGACCATCATTCTAGCCAAAACCTGTTTATTTAACTTCTATGCAGAGTACATCATGAGAAATTCTGGGCTGAAGGAAGCACAAGCTGGAATCAAGATTGCCGGGAGAAATATCAATAACCTCAGATAAGCAGATGACACCACCCTTATGGCAGAAAGTGAAGAAGAACTAAAGAGCCTCTTGATGAAAGTGAAGGAGGAGAGTGAAAAAGTTGGCTTAAAGCTCAACATTCAGAAAATGAAGATCATGGCATCCAGTCCCATTACTTCATGGCAAATAGATGGGGAAACAGTGGAAGCAGTGTCAGACGTTATTTTGTTGGGCCCCCAAATCGCTGCAGATGGTGACTGCAGCCATGAAATTAAAAGACACTTACTCCTTGGAAGGAAATTTATGACCTACCTAGACAGCATATTAGAAAGCGGAGATATCACTTTCTCGACAAAGGTCAATCTAGTCTAGCTATNAAACAGTGGAAGCAGTGTCAGACGTTATTTTGTTGGGCCCCCAAATCGCTGCAGATGGTGACTGCAGCCATGAAATTAAAAGACACTTACTCCTTGGAAGGAAATTTATGACCTACCTAGACAGCATATTAGAAAGCGGAGATATCACTTTCTCGACAAAGGTCAATCTAGTCTAGCTATGGTTTTTCTAGTGGTCATGTACAGATGTGAGAGTCGGACTATAAAGAAAGCTCAGTTCCAAAGAATGCTTTTGAACTGTGGTGTTGAAGAAGACTCTTGAGAGTCCCTTGGACAGTAAAGAGATCCAACCAGTCCATCCTAAAGGAGATGTTCATTTGTAGGACTGGTGTTGAAGCTAAAATCCCAGTACTTTGGCCACCTGATGCAAAGAACTGACTCATTTGAAAAGATCTTGATGCTAAAAAAAAAAAAAAAAAAAAAAAGACCTTGATGCTGAGAAAGATTGAGGGCAAGAGGAGAAGGGGACAACAGAGGATGATATTGATTGGATGGCATCACCGACTCAATGGACATGGCTTTGGGTGGACTCCGGGAGTTGGTGATGGACAGGGAGGACTGGTGTGCTGTGGTTCATGGGGTCGCAAAGAGTCAGACACGACTTGAGCAACTGAACTGAATTGAACTGAAAGGGAGGGGAGACTCTCAGAAAGGAAAAAGAGAAGAGGAATCCCAAATTCCGTGTAAATTTCTGGCTGAACCCCACACAGCACAGCTAAGGATTAAATAACTGATACAAGTTTTGAATTGCCATCTAAGAAATGGGGTTTAAAGTGTGAGTCTTGTTAAATTACTCACTAGCTAAAACAAATAAGCAAAAAGCAATTCTTTGCAATAGATTAACAAAATCTAAACACAACATGACATTTACAATGATGAGTGGAAACTGTCATTATGAAATTACTTGACATATGAGGAAACAGGAAAATGTCATTGATTATCTTTTCAAAAAACAATTAGTAGAGATGACTGTCCACTTGCTGAGATAGAAATTGGTGACTAAATCATCTCTGATAACTGCCAAAGACTTTAAAAGTGAATGTTTTATAAATAGAGCAGAACAAGTAGATAATGTCAATTTTCTAGGGTCACTGCTGTCATGCAAAGACAAAATATTTTTCTCTGCTAGTAATGGCAATGATCTCTGCAAGCACGGGAGCATCACAGCTACTAATGTGGTCCCTGTTACACACATGCAGACCAAGAGCTCACATATTTGTGAGTTGTGACATGAAGAAGTGAAAAAAGGGCAGTACTGGTGCCCAGTTACTTTCATCTGCTAATCATGGGACTTGGGAAAATCACTTACTCTAAGTCTTGTTATTTCATTAATACAATTTCATGATAATAATGAACTTCATTGAAAAGGACCCTAGTGCTGGGAAAGATTGAAGGCAGCTGGAGAAGGGGGCAGCAGAAGATAAGACAGTAAGATAGCATTACTGACTCATTGGACATGAATTTGAGCATATTCCAGAGTAAATGACAGGGGAGCCTGGCATGCTGCAGTCTATGGGGTGACAATCAGTCAGGACTTAGCTATATTCAGCAAAAACCGCACAATGAAGGTCAAGGCTATTTCAAAGGGTCAGTGTGAAGCACAAATTTTACAAAATTTTTAAAGCTTTTGGCAAAGTATCAGGGAATGTATGTGGATTCAAGCTACAGTATCCTTTTATTCTTAGAATTCTCTTTTTACTTTATAGTAGGAATATCTATCAAGTGTTCATTCTTACCCAGCGTGATGGTAAAATCACAGAGATCAACTGTGCTATTCTTGCCATTTTAGTGTCTAAAATGCAACCAGTAGTCAATGTAGAGTGAAAAAATTACGAACTCCTAAAGAGCTTCGCTGCTGAGAGTCTGCAGAAAGTCACAAGACATTAAACTCTTTTACGAAAATGACCTAAACACTCAGGATTAACTTAAGCTCCAAGTGTTTGCAGAGCACAAGAGCATTTCGGAGAACAATATGAAAATGCAGGGAGTAAACAACATCTGCAACTATATATCTGTGCAAATATCATCATGCATCTAAATTTACACAGTGGAAGGTTCTGCCTCTTCCCCACCTCAGCTACTCCAGCACCAAATCCTGCTCAGAGCAATGGGGAGAGAGAAGTCTTCCCTGGACAGGATGGCTTTTGCTAACCAAGGGTGAATAGATCATCTCAGAGTGGCTCATGTTTTTATTTAAGCAGGGCCGCACCTGCTCCTGCTTCTGGTGATGTCAAATCTACTCTTGTGCCAGAGTGTGGTCTCCACGCTCATCTGTTCCAAGTTTGACAACTGTGAGATTCCCCTTCCAAAATGATTTACCTTGTAATTGCTGTGTCCAACTATATCCATTACCTCTCCAGGGAAATATGCCACGAATTTGTAAGTGCTGTACTTCTTGCTTAAGAGAAGGAACCTTTGTGTAAGTGACTGGGCTATATTATCCTTTAAACAAGAAGGCTGCATCAGCCAAATTTCACATGATACAATTTATAGGTCAAAGAAGGCGTCAGCTCCTAAGATAGGGCAATGGAAGAAGGGATCAGTTTTGTGAAATTTCAAAGATCCTTAAAGAGTGAAATGGCTGTTTCAATTTCCTTTCATTCATTTTAATGCTTANACAATTTATAGGTCAAAGAAGGCGTCAGCTCCTAAGATAGGGCAATGGAAGAAGGGATCAGTTTTGTGAAATTTCAAAGATCCTTAAAGAGTGAAATGGCTGTTTCAATTTCCTTTCATTCATTTTAATGCTTAAAGTTCCAAAATAAATTTAAAGCACCTGTATTTGTCAGCTTGGACTGCTTTAGAATACCAAAGACTTGGTGGATTAAACAACAGAAACTAATTTTCTCACAGTTCTGGCGGCTGAAGGTCCCAGATCAGGGTGCCAATGAGGTCAGGCTCTGGTAAGAACTCTCTTCCCAATCTGGCTTCTGCCTATATCCTCACAGCGTGAGGGATTGGGAAAGAAGACAGAGGCAAAGACAGAGACACAGAGATGAAAGAGAGATGAACACAAGAGAAAACTCTTGTGTTTCTCTTCATAGAGACACTAGTCCTACTGGATAAGTGTTCAACCCTATGAGCTCATTTAACCTTAATTAATCTTCATAAAGGCCCTTTACAACACACTGCGCTGGGATTCAGGGCTTTATCATATGAATTTGGGGGAGACACAGTCAGTCCATAACAGTAGCTGACATAAAGGACTCTTAGGAGGGTCTGGGAAAAGGAAGCATGCTAATTTTTTGGTCTTTCAGTGTCTCTCTGGGCATTCTTCACCCAGCGAACAGTAAATACCCAGTCAATGAGAACTGCATGGCGATGAACTGGGTGATGGAACATGTTAGACAAAGCTGAATGCTTGTCATGAAACAAATAATAGCCATTTTTAAATGCTATAGTATATTGTTGTAAGATTTGCAGTGAATAGGTTTAGAACTAAAATAAATGGGTGGGTCTAGAATAGGGAATAATTATTCTCTTTCTGATGAAGTTACCTTGAAGTAGTGTGTAAGCTATTTTAGATTAACCAAGGAGCCCACAGTAGAACAGACATCTTAAAAAAAAGAGGAAGAAGAAGAAGTGGACTCAATGTTTCTATTAAACTCACGTGGTTCTTTTCTTTCATCCTCCATTTTTGACTGTCATCTTTTTTTCCAAATCTTCCAAGTAATCTCTTTAAATGTTCAGAGATTTGTTTAGTTTTTCCTCTATCAGCATGTTAGCTAGTTTTGTATTCTTATTCTCAATCCACTGCTTAGCATTTCTTAGAACTTTGAGAGTTCATATTTTTCTATCATTCTGTCACCATCAACAACATTGTATTCTGCATCTATAGTGAACACTAAACTATAGGTATATGGATTCAGAGATTAGTCAAAGAAAAGTTATAATTTTATAACTCCTTTTAAAGGAGTATATTGGTTCCAATCAACAGTAAACAAGAGATTGAATGGCGACATATAGGTCTATAGGTACTACATTTGGTTCAAGTACTAAAAAAAAAAAATGGTACTTAATAAAACTCTTTCATATTTGTGGCATTTTTAGTGTTTGCTATTCAAATATTAACTGTGAGAAGGATAATATTAAACAAGAGGAGTAAAGAAGGGAAGAGACTGAGATTTAGAGCTAGATGAAAAACTGTTTATAGGGATAATGGAAAGGAAAAGTAGGAAAAAGAAAGACTTTCAATTTTTATGTGCTCCTCATTAAAAAAAAATTATACATCTATCAAATGTGTTAGTATTCTAGTAATGGATTTGTTTATTGAATGCCCATATAACAGTGAAAAGTGAAAGTAAAGTCATTAAACCACGTCCGACTCTTGCGACCCTGTGGACTGTAGCCTACCAGGCTCCTCTGTCCGTGGGATTCTGCAGGCAAGGATATCGGAGTAGGTTGCCATTTCCTGGGTCGGATCCCGACTCAGGGAGCGAACCGGGGTCTCCAGCATTGCAGACGCTTTACCGTCTGAGCCACCAGGGAAGCCCCATATAACAGTAACTCTTTGAATTTGTTCGATCATTTCTAGGATACAGTGTATGACCAGGGAAAAGACTTTGATCTCTTCAACAGCTGCCACACCTCCTCCTTCTCTACCCCTCAAAGCAAACAAGAAGCTGCACAAAGTTGGATCTTTTATCCAGATTTTCACCCAAGCAACTGAAAGTACACTCGTGTTACCAGGCTTCAGATTATTACAGTAATGGTAACCACACATGCAGAGAAAGGTAGAAGAAGAATAAGCAATCAAAGAGAAATTATATTATGCAGTTGATAAAGTCTGAGTAAAATCAAATGACGATTAAAGATCTGCAGCAGCAAAATAAATAACAGATCTATAAATTGTCCATGCAGACAACTTTATTTCAACCAATGCATTAGACCCAGGATTGCAGCTATTACTGTCTGAAAACATGAACTGACTGGCACTTCCATGTATAAAATATAAGATTTGCAGAATCCATTGATATGTAAGAAACACAACCCCAGTTTTGAGCTTTCCCTGTTACTAGTGAAGTAACAGGAGTCACTCTTAGTCTGTACCACGTGAGCCATCGCTTCTGACTTTCTAGGCTCTCTTGATTCTGCTTCTGCCTTTCTGACACCTCCTTCATTTTTCATTGACTTTTCCATCATCTTTTATTCTTAATCATAAGTCTCCCCACCAATGGCCTATAAAATTCTGTCTTGCTTCTCATGGCTGCAACCGTTGCCTCTATTCTGATGACAATGCAAGCCCTATATCAAGCTTCAATCATTTATTCCAACTTTTATCATTATAATCTCTCCTTTTTGATTCCCTGTGCTAATCTCAGTCCTGACCTTATTTAAAATATTTTCACATGCATCCCCACTTAAATACAATCTGTTCTCTATCTACAACATTGTAATGATACCAGCATTCTTTCCATCTGCTAAGCTCCTTAATAATGAGGATGATAGAATAAGGAAGAGGAGGAAGAGGAGGGTTTTTTTTTTCTTGTTTTTATTTTTATTTTTTTCAAATTTTCTCTTTTTTCAATTTAAATTTATTTATTTTAATTGGAGGCTAATTTTTTTGAGAGCTGTTACATTGCCATACAGTTTACAAAGTGCTTTGTGTTTATTACTGTGCTTAATCCTCACAAAAAAAGCCTGTAACACAGTGAATGTTATTATACTTCCTGAGATATGGAAACCAAGGCTCAGAAAAGTTATACAAGTTCTGCCAGTCACACAGGTAGTAGATAGTGAGTCTGGGTTTCATCCAACTCAGAGCTCTCACTCTTCCTCTTTAAGCTACAACACCCCCAGGAAAACTATGCTGCCACCCTCCCTAGAGTCTGAATTTCATTTCAGCTCTCTTACTCTCACATCCCATCATGTTTCCATTGCAGTGTTTATCTGATTCTTCTCTGCTCTTCATTTATTGTCTCACTAAGGTATTTCAAGAAATCAAGCCTTTTAATTAGAGATATTCACCCTCTGGGAATTTCATGCTTAATCCTGGTAGCAGTGATTCAAGGGAGAAAACCCTCCACTGTGAATCCCACTGATGCTGTTACTAAAGACAATACTGTGTCATTTTGTGTCCCTACACAGGTCAACAGAACAGACTGCTCTGAAATCAGTATGGAGGCTGCTGTTGGGACCATTTGAGGAAAGCATATTTAGGAATGTCATGTCTTCTTCATTGTCCCTTTGTTGTAATATCATAAAACAAACTACCAATCAGATAATGAATCCATTAGTGAGTGATTTGATTCATGAATACAAATGAATCCTTGGGTGAAAATGAGGTGGGCACAGGTAGAATTCATGTTTTCTGGGTTCAGGTACTCCAGGCACATATGGAGTTTCAACAAAATACTTAGATTTCTCCCCCTGGACAAGCATAGCATTCAAACATAAAAGAACTCACTGAGTGGATGGTAGAATTTCAGAAGGAAAAAGGAAATTCTTCATGTTATAGATTAGAACTTATCAGAAGGATTAGGTACCAAAATAAACGAGATTTTTAAAAATATTTCTGCAGTCTTCACTTTATCATGTTACAACTGTTACCACCTTTAGGAACTTTTACATACACAGATGAATAAGAAACTTTTTTAGTTCAGTTGCTCTGATGAAAAATCACATGTTATGAATTCTGTTTATTTTAATGAGATTATTTCCTATGGTTGCTTAGGATAAAATCCTTCTGAGGTGGATGCTCATTTTGCTGTGCTCCTGGAATGGCTCTCTGCATCACAGAGCTGAGAGGTATGAAAGGAAGCACAGGTGCTCTCCTACNATTCTGTTTATTTTAATGAGATTATTTCCTATGGTTGCTTAGGATAAAATCCTTCTGAGGTGGATGCTCATTTTGCTGTGCTCCTGGAATGGCTCTCTGCATCACAGAGCTGAGAGGTATGAAAGGAAGCACAGGTGCTCTCCTACAGAGGGCCAGAAGAATTGAGAATGTACACAAAGTATTTCAGAAAGGCATGGCAACTATAACTGCCAGGTGAGCAGACTCCTAAGGCTTCTTTGCTTTTCTCATGAATGAAAGTGGTGACCTCTGTAATGAGAAATGAGCTTTGAAATTTCTCACTTTATAGGAACAAGATTCAGGCCTTCTGTATTTTAGATTTCTAATTCATAAAGCAAGAGCGTAGTCATTCATAGTGATAGATTCTACTGTAAGTGAATCAGAATTCAACTGCAATTTTTGACATGTGCAGCCTTCCCTGCAATGCACACAATTCCACCAAAAAAACTTGCCTTTTCCTGGGCACAGGAGATTGAGATATTTTAAAGGGTAAGAGAACCAGAGAACAGAATTTCCAAGATAAATGTTTTCTTCAAAGTATATCCCGGTACACTTGCTAGTGAAAGTTTGCTCATATATTATCTTTGTTCTCTTCAAACCAAAGGATGAGAGTGGGAAGGAAGAAGAGAGAAAGTCAAAATTGAATTCATGCTTGAGTTCTGCTTCCAGTTTTTAGATTACTAACAGGTTTCTGATACGCAGGCTCCAAAACCCATGTCTGCTGCTGAGTCGCTTCAGTCGTGTCTGACTCTGTGCGACCCCATAGATGGAAGCCCACCAGGCTCCCTGTCCCTGGGAGTCTCCAGGCAAGAACATTGGAGTGGGTTGCCATTTCCTTCTCCAATGCAAAAGTGAAGTCGCTCAGCCACGTCTGACTCTTCGCGACCCCATGAACGGCAGCCCATCAGGCTCCTCCACCCATGGGATTTCCCAAGCAAGAGGACTGTCTAGAGACTTTCAAGTCTCTTTCCCCAATCTTAATTTGATAATTAGGTGAAAGAAGAGAAAATAGTAATAAAACTCATAATAACTCATTATCTTTTGGGTGCATAGATTCATCCTGGAGTCAAGGAGAATGTGACTTATCCTTTGTGGTCAGGACTCCCATTCCTGCANGACTAATTTCCTTTAGGATTGACTGGTTGGATCTCCTTGCAGTCCAAGGGACTCTCAAGAGTCTTCTCTAACACCACAGTTAAAAAGCATCAATTCTTCAGTGCTCAGCTTTCTTCAGAGTCCAACTCTCATACCCATACACGACTGCTGGAAAAACCATAGCTTTGACTAAACAAACCTTTGTTGGCAAAGTAATGTCTCTGCATTTTAATATGCTGTCTAGTTTGGTCATAGCTTTTCTTTGTACACTTAAACACCACTAAAACCTTACTATAATATAACAGTAGACTCCCAGAACTGTTTTAACAGTTGGCTGTTATAAATGAGAGAAATGAAAAGAAACCTTTACTTCTCAGGACCTGGAACTATGTACAAGTAATTTGTTCAGGTCCTGAAAAAATATTTCTTGTTCTAGGATAGTTCATTAACTTTGAAACGTGTGATTCCCATGGTTTGACACTATAATGTCATTTCTTTTTAGATGGTAAGACATTAATGGACTAAGTAAATAAGAATGACACTCTCTATATTGTACAATCATAATTTAGTATATAATTCAGGTTTTAATGGTAAAGAGAATAGAGCACTCAATTTTATAATCACTTAGACACTTCCCTAAATGCTCCAAATTTAGGTTTTATGTGTGTGTTTGCGTGTGTTCATTCAAAAAGAAACACAATAACTTTCAATGACTTATGCATGTCCACATGGTAAGGCCTATTGGTTTGTCCCAAATGACAGAAGGTCAGATAACCACACTTCTTGTTGAGCATTATAGAAGAATGAACAATACTTGCTTATAGGTCTCCTGTGGATACTAATGCAATATTAGAAGGTCAACTTGACCATAGATATCAATCTTACTAATTTCCTGAGGAGTAAAATCTATGTGCAAAGGTAACAGAAACTTGGCACATTTCTTTTTCCCCTGCTGTTGCTGCTACTGCTAAGTCACGTCAGTCGTGTCTGACTCTGTGTGACCTCATAGACGGCAGCCCACCAGGCTCCCCCGTCCCTGGGATTCTCCAGGCAAGAACACTGGAGTGGGTTGCCGTTTCCTTCCCCAATACATGAAAGTGAAAAGTGAAAGTGAAGTCACTCAGTTGTGTCCGACTCTAGCGATCCCATGGACTGCAGCTCACCAGGCTCCTCTGCCCATGGGATCCTCCAGGCAAGAGTACTGGAGTGGGGTGCCATTGCCTTCTCCGTCTTTTTCCCCATCTGATGCTAAATTTTGCTAAGATTCACAAAGGTTCCAAGGATTCACATGTGATGCAGCGATTTGACTTCACTTGAGTCTGAGTGAACTCCGGGAGTTGGTGATGGACAGGGAGGCCTGGCATGCTGCGATTCATGGGGTCACAAAGAGTCGGACACAACTGAGCGACTGAACTGAACTGAACTTATGAAGCAGCTATGATGCAGCTATTTGACCTCACTGAACTTATAAAGCATTGAAAGCACAGACACAAAACAGTTGGCTTACTGCCCTCCTCATCCTCACAAGAAGATATTTTTACTGCCCCTTGTATCCTTGGACTCTCATTCAACAGAATTAAGAATTTATTCTTTTAAGCTCTGATACTGTCAGGGACAGATGGAAGCAAAGATAAAAAAAACCCTTGATTATAGTCGATACATCTCATGCTCAAAAACTCAAGCAAGACCTGGATTATCCCCACTCATTGTTTTTTTGTTTGTTTGTTTGTTTTTTTTACTATATGTCTCAAAAAAGATGCCAAAGATAAAAACAAAGACACCTCTATTGCATTAAAAATATTAACTAGTCATTCAATGCCGATACTTTGGTCCACGACCAAATTCCTAGAATCTGTGACTACGTTATCTTCTATGGCAAAAGGGACCTTGCAAATTGTGACTAAATTAAATTAAATTTAAATTTAAATTAAATTAAAATTCTTCCGAAATTAACCCAGATTTACTACATGGCACCAATGTAATCACAAACTCAGGCCTTATAAATGAAAAAGAATGGCACAAGAGTCAAAGGCAAGGTACGAGATGTGACAAGAGAAGAAAAGTTGGCAGTCATGCAAATCCTGGCTTTTAAGATGGAGCCAAGGAAGGATAGGAGCTACCAGAAGTTGGAAAAAGGCAAGGAGTTCTCCCCTACAACCTCCAGAAGGAATGCAGCCCTGTCAACACCTTGACTGTAGACCAATGAGACCCACATGGACTTCTGACATCCTAAACTGTAAATTAATACATTTTTCTAGTTTTAATCCACCCAATCAGTGGTGATTGGGTACAGGGGCAATAAGAATCTAATACATGGTCTAATAACTTTATTATTAAACCATTGTAAAGAATCTATGCAACAATAGGTAATGGACCAGTTTATAGCCCATTATTAAAATGATTGCTAACAAATCTTAACTGACAACCCCTTACTTTTCAAAGAACAAGGCTACCTTTGGACTCAGTGAAGACCCATGCCTAAAATATCAAATTATGGCCTACTTATAGTCAACATGATCCATGTTATCTGCCTGAAGAAAGTAATTACAACTTTACCATTTTGGAAAAAAATCTAGTAATCTAAAATTAAGCTTTCTTTAATATGTTACTGAGTTCATTGTTGGCAATCAATAACACAATATTAAAAAATAAAAGGTAATGTCAAAATTCTTCTTTATTTTGAGATAGGCTATAAAAATGTTCTAAACCTTTGTGACTTCTAAGAATTAAAACAAGAAAATTCACATTTTAAAAAGAGATGACTTTCTAAATTCCTCAAAAGTGAGTGAGTTATTTAAAATAAGCAGTGGGGGTAAACAAAATTGATCAAATAACTTTGCTTGTAGTTTTTTTTTGAGAGATAATAAGAATGAAAAGTTTTATTATTGCATCAAACAGAAAATTGTAAATATTGCTTTTAAGCATCATGTGTAGGAACTCAGAAATATTATCACTGTTAATTATCACTAGTTTACATAAAAGATTTGGTTTTGTTTCTCTTTTAAATCAGGATAGACAATGCTTTTAATTCACTTGCATTTACTCAAAAGAAAATCTAACCTCAGACTGTATCTGTGCTTTTGGAGATAGCAATAATATTCTTCCTAATATCAAGGACAAAAGAAATATGGGAAATTTCAGATAGATACTGAATTCATAAATGTATACACATTCTTGGGGGCTTAACATGGGGAAAAACATGGTTGTTTTTCTGACTAACATAGTCAGTAAATCTTTGCTAAAACTTGGAATAATTATTTGGAAGATTTTAGTATGAGACACTTTCAAAAACAAAATCAATTGGGTGCAACCAGAGTATCTGACCTGGGTCACGTTTGTAACTGAAAGGAACCTGATAGACATCACACTTTCCCAAGTGGGCAAACTACCTTCAGGACTGCAAGTGTAACCTAGTTGGCTGTATAATTCACTCAAAATTAGCAACTATAATTTAAAAACAAAAACTAAGGTATATGTGCCTAGAGTAAAATGTCAATTATTTCTAGGAAATTTGTGTTTATTTTACATGTTTCAGATCTTAAAAAGCATAATTCATAAAAATTATGATCATAAACCCTTTCATAGATCACAGTCTTGTCCTGGTGAAGGGGATTATCTAACTTGAAGAAGCTATGAGCCATGCCATTCATGGCCAACCAAGATGGATGGGTCATAGTGGAGAGTTCTGACAAAACAGCCCACTGGAGGAGGGAATGATAAACCACTGGAGTGGTTTATCATTCCCTCCTCCAGTGGGATAATATCCCTCCTGCCATGATAATCCTATGAACAGCATGAAAAGGTAAAAAGTTATGACATTGGAATATGAGCCCCCCAGGTTGGAAGGTGTTCAATAAGGTACAGTGGAAATGTGGAAGGCATTTACTAATAGCTCCAGAAAGAATGAAATGATTAGACCAAAGCAGAAATGACACCCACCTGTGGATGTGTTCTGGTGGTAAAAGTAAAGTCCGATGCTGTAAATAACAATATTGCATAGGAACCTGGAATGCAAGGTCCTTGAATCAAGGAAAATTGGAAGTGTTCAAACAGGAGATGGCAAGAGTGAACATTGACATCGTAGAAATCAGTGAACTAAAAAGGACAGGAATGAGTGAATTTAATTCAGATTACCATTGTATCTACTACTGTGGGAAAGAATCCCTTAGAAGAAATGGAGTAGGCCTCATAGTCAACAAAAGAATCCCAAAGCAATCTTAAAACCAATAGAATGATCTCAATGGGTGCAATCTTAAAACCAATAGAATGATCTCAATTCGTTTCCAAGCCACATCTCAGTAATCCAAGTCTATTTCCAAACACTGAGCCTGAAGAAACTGATGTTGAACAAGGTTCTGTGAAGAACTCCAAGACTTTCTAGAACTAACACCAAAAAAAGGTGCCCTCTTCATCACAGGGGATTCAAATGCAAAAATAGGAAATCAAGACATGCCTGGAGTAACAGGCAAGTTTGGCCTTGGAGTACAAAATCAAGCAAGGCAAAGGCTAACAGAGTCAAGACAACACACCAGTCATCGCAAACATCCTTTTCCAATAACACAAGAGACAAGTCTACACATAGATAACACCAAATGGTCAATATTGAAATCAGATTGATTGTATTCTTGGCAGCTTAAAGTGGAGAAGCTTCTTACCTTCAGCAGAAACAAGACCTGGAGCTGACTGTGGCTCAGACCATGAAGTCCTTATTGAAAAATTCAAGCTTAAATTGAAGAAAGTAGAGAAAACCACTAGGCCATCCAGGTATGACCTAAGTGAAATCCGTTATGATTATACAGTGACAGTGACAAATAGATTTGAGGGATTAGACTTAAGTCACGCAGAGTGCCTGAAGAACTATGGACAGAAGTTCGTAACACTGTACAGGAGGCAGTGGCCAAAATCACCCCAAAGAAAAGAAATGCAGTAAGGCAGTGTGGTTATCTAAGGAGAATTTGAAAATAGCTGAGAAAAGAAGAGAAGTCAAAAGCAACAGAGAAAGGGAAAGATATATACAACTGAAAGCAGAGTTCCAGAGAATAGCAAGGAGAGATAAAAAGGCCTTTTTAAATAAACAATGCAAAGAAGTTGAGGGAAACAATAAAATGGGAAAGACTAGAAATCTGTTCAAGAAAATTAGAGGTATCAAGGGGACATTTTCTTCAAGGATGGGCACGATAAATGACAGAAACGGTAAAGACCTAACAGAAGCAGAAGAGAATAAGAAGAGGTGGCAAGAATACACAGAAGATTTCTTAATGGCCCAGATAACCATGACGGTGCGGTCACTCACATAGAGCTAGACATCCTGGAGTGAAGTCAGTGGGCCTTAGGAAGCATTACTATGAACAAAGCTAGTGGAGGTGATAGAATTCCAGCTGAGCTATTTCAAATCCTAAAAGACGATGTTGTTAAAGGGCTTCACTCAACATGTCAGCAAATTTGGAAAACTCAGCAGTGGTCACTGGACTAGAAAAGGCCAGTTTTCATTCCAGTCCCAAAGAAGGGCAATGTCAAAGAATGTTCACACTGTAAAACAATTGTGCGCTTTTCACATGCTAGTAAGGTTAGGCTGAAAACCATCAAGGGAGGCATCAGCAGTACCTGAACCGAGAACTTCCAGATGTCCAAGTTGGGTTTAGAAAAGGCAGAGGAACCAGAGATCAAACTGCCAGCATCTGCTGGATCATAGAAAAAGCAAAGGAATTCCAGAAAAACATCTACTTCTGCTTGATTGACCACACACAAGACTTTGACTGTGTGGATCACAAAATACTGTGGAGAATCTGAAAGAGATGGGGATGCCAGACCACCTTACCTGCCTCCTGAGAAATCTGTATGCAGGACAAGAAGCAACAGTTAGAACTGGACATGGAACAGTGGCATGGCTCCAAATTGGGAAAGGTGTAAGACAAAGCTGTATATTGTCGCCCTGTTTATTTAACTTATATGAAGACTACATCTTGCAAAATGCTGGGCTGGATGAATCACAAGCTGGAATCAAAATTGCTGGGGAAAATATCAACAACTTCAGATAATTAGCTGATACACTCTAATGGCAGAAGAGAAGTTGAACTGAAGAGTCTTTCGATGAGAGTGAATGAGTAGAGTGAAAAAACTAGCTTAAAACTCAAAATTCAAAACACTAAGATCATGGCATCTAGTCTCATGATTTCATGGTAAATGCTGCTGCTGCTAAGTCACTTCAGTCGTGTCTGACTCTGTGTGACCCCATAGACGGCAGCCCACCAGGCTCCCTCGTCCCTGGGATTTTCCAGGCAAGAACACTGGAGTGGGTTGCCATTTCCTTCTCCAATGCATGAAAGTGAAAAGTCAAAGTGAAGTCGCTCAGTCGTGTTTGACTCTTAGCGAACCCATGGACTGCAGCCCACCAGGCTCCTCCACCCATGGCATTTTCCAGGCAAGAGTACTGGAGTGGGGTGCCATTGCCTTCTCCTTTCATGGTAAATAGATGGGGAAAATATGGAAACAGTAACAGACTTTATTTTCTTGGGCTCCAAAATCACTGCAGATGGTAACTGCAGCCATAAAACTAAATGAAGCTAGCTCCTTGGAAGGAAAGCTATGATAAACCTAGAGAGCATACTAAAAATCAGAGATATCACTGCTGACAAAGGTTGGTATAGAAGAAGCTATGGTTTCCACAGTAGTCATGTGTGGATGTGAGAGTTGGACCATAAAGAAGGCTTAGTGTCGAAGAATTGATGCTTTTGAACTGTAGTGCTGGATAAGACTTTTGAGAGTCCCTTGGACAAGGAGGAGAGCAAACCAGTCAATTCTAAAGGAAATCAACCCTGAATATTCATTGGAAGGACTGATGCTGAAGCTGAAACTCCAATTCTTTGGCCACCTCCGACTCATTGGGAAAGACCCTGATGCTGGGGAAGATTGAGGAGAACGGGGTAACAGAGGATGAGATGGTTGGATGGCATCACCAACTCAATGGACATGAGTTTGAGCAAACTCTGGGAGATAGTGAAGGACAGAGAAGCCTGGCATGCTGTAGTCCATGAGGTCACAAAGCCTTGGACATGACTTAGTGACTGAACAAAATAGCAAATATGTGCTAGGTTATTGTTTCCAGAACTCTTCTTTATCACATTCAGTAACAAGAAAACACAATTAAAAAAAAAAGAGAGAGAGAGAGAGTTTCAGGACTTTCCTAGTGGCACAGTGGTTGAGTCCACCTGCCAATGCAGGGGACACGGGTTTGATCCCTGACCTGGGAAGATCCCAAATGCCATGGAGCAAATAAGCCACCACAACAATTGAGTCTGCTCTGCAACAAGAG
The DNA here is from genome assembly GCA_006410615.1 of Neotragus moschatus. Classification (NCBI taxonomy): domain Eukaryota; kingdom Metazoa; phylum Chordata; class Mammalia; order Artiodactyla; family Bovidae; genus Neotragus; species Neotragus moschatus. The sequence goes on along the minus strand of SJYA01002375.1, from coordinate 1,114,038 downwards.
AAGTCACTGTGATGAGAAGTTTGTGCACTGCAACTAGAGAGCAGCCCCAGCTTGTGGCAACTAGAGAAAATCCATGCAAAACAATAAGACCCAGTCCAGCTGGAAAAAATAAATAAATAAATGACAGCGCCTAACTGATCAAAGGCAAACTTAACTTTATCCCTATTCTCAGTTGCATTCGTATTCTCCTTTTTCTGCAGTTAACAAAGCAATATATACCTGCGATACTCTGCAAAAATACAACATTGATTATGTTTTGTTTTAATTATGAAAAATGAAGTATTTCCCACTTATATTTTTTGGCATATATTTTTTGGCATATATTTGCTTTGGGAGAAAAAAAAAATAATTTCTAGATCTTTTTCCTTATTGGTCATGAGAACTAAAAACTGATCATTTTCTGGTGATAATTATGAACTAATAACATCTAATAAAGGACAACATGTGCAAATGTGGTATTTGTTTTCCACTGAATGACACGAATGCACATATCTACTCTCAGTGTCAGCTTTATTTTCAATTGTTTTATTTCTTACAGTTTAAAAGGTGCACAGTAAAGATGCCCTCATCATACTGTAAATTTAATATACTAGGCACATTCTAATAATTGTCCTCAAGGTTTCCTTGTTAAGCAAATGCTACTGACATGTTTACATTTGCTCTAGTTAAAAGTCATTATTAATGGGTTATAGCATGCTTTAAAAATGTCTCTGGCATGAATTTCAGAAGTTTGTTATTGTGATATGTTTTCCACATTCTTTTTCATTTAATTAAAAGGATGTGACTCCCATTATCTCTCCAGTTCAGTGATATTTTAATTATTGAAGATTAAAGTGAAAATGTTCATTTGTTGGGTTAAAGTTATTATTTGGATGAGGCTGCTGGGGCATTTTCAGAGTTTAAGTATCTAGCACTTAATCTTCAGTGAGGTCACATGTGTTTTTGTGGAGATATTAGAAAGCATGGATTATTCTTATTACATCCTGAGGAGTTAAGTCAATGCCTTGCACAGTTAGCACCCTATAAATGATTGCTGGATTAGTGAGTCATGATCATAGTCATTAAGAATATCAAACCTTTCCTATCCTTTGGTTGTCATCCTGTCTCTTATCAGATCACCAGAAATGGTCTGTTTCTTCTCTGCTTAAACATGCAACTCTGCTCACCCAGATGGTTGTACTCATGCAGATAAATCCATAATCTATTCACTCTTTAAATCCATTTTTAATTAACAGTTCTGAGTATTTAATTTTCAACAAAGCCTTGACGATGTTCAAAGCACCCCTTATTATTGAGAAACTCAAATGGTGGTAAGACTGCTGTATCCATTTAGTTGGAAATTACTGAATTGATTAGAGGTGTTATTTAAATAAACAATCATTCCATGGCACAGCATGGAAGAGCATCAGCTATAGAATCCAAGATTTATTCTCTTCAGTGTGCTCTCATGCGATGCTATGGGTCATACAGAAAGTCGTGAAAACCCATGTTCATGCAGCCAGGCTCCATTATGAGTGCAGCACAGTTACTACAGCCAAGGCACTTCATCTGTTTTGAAGGCTGAAAAAGCCGGGATGTGGAGGATTTTCAATGAGTCCATCTGTGTGGTGTTTCGTTCTCAGTTGCTGGTCTCTCCAACTAAATCTCCATAACATGCCAGATGGCACAGGTCAATTACTTGCATTGGGAGTCATCTTCTCGCGACCCCACAGGTAGCTGCAGCATAATCAGGAAGCAATGGGTTGATTCTGAAAGGATTTTAACAGGTTAAATATTAACCATGACTTAAACATGGTCAAGGTCAGGGGCGGCACTGAGAGGAGCTACCCCACATCCAAGGAGCTGCAGCTGCGTGGGTGCAGGTGGTCTGAGAGGAGCTACTCGACATTCAAGGTCAGGAGGGGCAGCCGTGAGGAGATACCCCTCATCCAAGGTAAGAGAAACCCAAATAAGACTGTAAGTGTTGCGAGAGGGCATCAGAGGGCAGACACACTAAAACCATACTCACAGAAAACTGGACAATCTGATCACACAGACCACAGGCTTGTCTAACTCAATGAAACCAAGCCATGCCTTGTGGGTCCACTCAAGATGGGCGGGTGGAGGTGGAGAGGTCTGACAGAATGTGGTCCACTGGAGAAGGGAATGCAAACCACTTCAGTATTCTTGCCTTNGGAAAAGCAGAAAAAGTCCTGATTGGTTTACAACTGGTTCTCCATCATCTGTGTGTATAGCTCCAGCACACAAATGGGGAAAAAACTCTTATGTACAAAATGTTTAACCTGAACCTATATGTTTAAAAGATACTTTAGATATTATTGAGCTTTAATTCTCCCACCTAGTTCTAGTCACTCTTGAAAAGTGGATCATTTAGTTACGCATACACCTGGTATCAACTATTCAGCATCACTACTTAGAAGAGAATCCAGAAATCAGGGATCTTAGGCAAGAAGAATTTTCTCTTTCTCAGAGAAATAAATTAGAGCTCAGAGCAATTCCAAACTGTCTGCTTCTTTTATTTTTCTGTGTGTTCTTCTTATTACCCTTGAGGACTATAGAACTGAAAGCAGAATATGACTGATTCATTGACCAAGTGAACAAATGAATGGAGTTAAGTAACTGACTCAGGTCTCCAGCTGAGAAAATTATAATCAGAATCCAAACTCAGGTCCTTGGCTTCTAATTTTTTTTATAATCACTTAATCACAGTATTATTAATGTGTCAGATTGTGCCACACAGTTTTATTATCATGAGAAAAATAATAAAGAGCAAATAATCTAAAAATCACAGGCAACGGAAAACATGAGTTCTTATAACAAGAACTGCAGCGGTAGAGTAACTTCAGAATGGATTATTTCAACTGTTTCCCTGGTGGCTCAGAGGGTAAAGTGTCTGCCTGCAAGGAGGGAGACCTGAGTTCAATCCCTGGGTCAGGAAGATCCCCTGGAGAAGGAAAAGGCAACCCACTCTGGTATTTTTGCCTGGAAAATCCCATGGACGGAGAAGCCTGGTAGGCTACAGTTCAGAGGGTTGCAAAGAGTTGGACACGACTGAGAGACTTCAGTTTTGCTTTCACTATTTCAACTGCTCAGTCACACTGCACATGGAATCTTCCAAGACCAGGGATGGAACCCATGTCCCCTGCGTTGGAAGACCAGGGATGGAACCCATGTCCCCTGCGTTGGCAGGCAGATTCTTAACCACTGAACCACCAGGGAAATCCAAACGATTATAATTTTTAACTGTAAAAGATTTTTGAATATTGAGAAAAATATATTTAAAAGAATGTGAAAGAATCATATTTTTAAATGATTAAACATTCTTTTCAACCAGACTCTTTGAGACAACTTTAGACACCATTTTGTGCTTCGAAGAAGACTTTAGCACTTCGAAAACATCACATAGTCTGAAATGTGTCTAAGATATAGACACAGAAGAGTGTTTGTATCGATTCGGGTCTGGAACAGTAATTATAATGAAAGCTGAATTTGGTTAACCATCCAACATAAACAACAGAAACCTTTTCTATCATACTCTAAGAGATTTGAATTTTAAAAGAGTCACACATACGTTTCTCATTAGTGTATTATTCTGGGCTTCTATGTGTAGAATTGATGAAACAAAGATGAAATCTCAGTGATATTACCTTCTCAGCTTTCTTAACTTTATTTCGTTAGAATTGGAGGGGCCCAACTGTGACAAGACGACTTGAAATGTCTTTGTTGTTTAGTTATATTCTTCTGGGCCTTTCTCATGTTCAAAAACACAAATTGTAGTTAGTGATCGATAGTTGTTCCTGGTATTCAGGCAACAATTTATAGTTTTTCTGTACCTTGTGAACTGAAATAACATTCTTAACTCACTTTTAATCAATTAAAAGTGACTTCAGGGCCTTGTTCTATGATTTGTGATGAATAAAGCAAACCTTTTCTGGTAAAAGTGGGGTGATGTACTTCCTTCTGGAACAACTATAGATGGCTGTTGGCAGAAAGCCTGGTACCATGTTTTTAACATGGAACTTATAGAGCTCTCATTTTCAATATCATTGAAGTATTTGTTTTTAAAAGATTGACAGAAAGCTTGGAAATAGATGTCATTTTCAGTTTTAGTTCGCAGCTTCCTGTTCTCTTGCATAAAACACCAGAAAATATGACCAGCTCTGTGAAGAGGAGGGTGTTTCTATATTGTTTTGATTTTACTTTTTATTTTTACAGCAATTGTAGATTCAGAAGAAGTTGCAAAGGTAGCATGTATAACCTCTTAGTTTCACCCAGTGGTTGACATCTGACAGAAGTATGGTACAATATCTAAACTAGGAATTTGATATTGTTGGTGCAATGTGTACGATTATTTTATTGTTCTATGCCATTTCATAGGTTTCAATTCAGTTCAATCACTCAGTCGTGTCTGACTCTTTGCGACCCCATGGGCTGCAGCACGCCAGGCCTCCCTGTCCATCACCAACTCCCAGAGTTTACCCAAACTCATGTCCATTGAGGAGAAGGCAACGGCACCCCACTCCAGTACTCTTGCCTGGAAAATCCCATGGACAGAGGAACCTGTTAGGCTGCAGTCCATGAGGTTGCTAAGAGTCAGACACGACTGAACGACTTCACTTTCAGTTTTCACTTTCATGCATTGGAGAAGGAAATGGCAACTCACTCCAGTGTTCTTGCCTGGAGAATCCCAGGGACAGGGGAGCCTGGTGGGCTGCCGTCTATGGGGTCGCACAGAGTCGGGCACCACTGAAGTGACTTAGCAGCAGCAGCATGTCCATTGAGTTGGTGATGCCATCCAACCATCTCATCCTATGTCGTCCCCTCTCCTCCTGTCCTCAATCTTTCCCAACATCAGGGTCTTTTCAAATGAATCAGCTCTTTGCATCAGGTGGCCAACGTATTG
>SJYA01002375.1:1056267-1108343 GCA_006410615.1 Neotragus moschatus | reverse complement strand
GCAGGGGACATGGGTTCCATCCCTGGTCTTGGAAGATTCCATGTGCAGTGTGACTGAGCAGTTGAAATAGTGAAAGCAAAACTGAAGTCTCTCAGTCATGTCCAACTCTTTGCAACCCTCTGAACTGTAGCCTACCAGGCTTCTCCGTCCATGGGATTTTCCAGGCAAAAATACCAGAGTGGGTTGCCTTTTCCTTCTCCAGGGGATCTTCCTGACCGAGGGATTGAACTCAGGTCTCCCTCCTTGCAGGCAGACACTTTACCCTCTGAGCCACCAGGGAAACAGTTGAAACAATCCATTCTGAAGTTACTCTACCGCTGCAGTTCTTGTTATAAGAACTCATGTTTTCTGTTGCCTGTGATTTTTAGATTATTTGCTCTTTATTATTTTTCTCATGATAATAAAACTGTGTGGCACAATCTGACACATTAATAATACTGTGATTAAGTGATTATAAAAAAAATTAGAAGCCAAGGACCTGAGTTTGGATTCTGATTATAATTTTCTCAGCTGGAGACCTGAGTCAGTTACTTAACTCCATTCATTTGTTCACTTGGTCAATGAATCAGTCATATTCTGCTTTCAGTTCTATAGTCCTCAAGGGTAATAAGAAGAACACACAGAACAATAAAAGAAGCAGACAGTTTGGAATTGCTCTGAGCTCTAATTTCTCTGAGAAAGAGAAAATTCTTCTTGCCTAAGATCCCTGATTTCTGGACTCTCTTCTAAGTAGTGATGCTGAATAGTTGATACCAGGTGTATGTGTAACTAAATGATCCCCTTTTCAAGAGTGTGACTAGCNACAGTTTGGAATTGCTCTGAGCTCTAATTTCTCTGAGAAAGAGAAAATTCTTCTTGCCTAAGATCCCTGATTTCTGGACTCTCTTCTAAGTAGTGATGCTGAATAGTTGATACCAGGTGTATGCGTAACTAAATGATCCACTTTTCAAGAGTGACTAGAACTAGGTGGGAGAATTAAAGCTCAATAATATCTAAAGTATCTTTTAAACATATAGGTTCAGGTTAAACATTTTGTACATAAGAGTTTTTTCCCCATTTGTGTGCTGGAGCTATACACACAGATGATGGAGAACCAGTTGTAAACCAATCAGGACTTTTTCTGCTTTTCCGTTCATTTTTTCTCAAGCAAGCCAGTCACATCTCATTCAATAACATCATCAGTTATCAACAGCAAAACTCCTCTCAAATATGCCTCAGATTGTCTCATAAGTTGGNGAGCTATACACACAGATGATGGAGAACCAGTTGTAAACCAATCAGGACTTTTTCTGCTTTTCCGTTCATTTTTTCTCAAGCAAGCCAGTCACATCTCATTCAATAACATCATCAGTTATCAACAGCAAAACTCCTCTCAAATATTCCTCAGATTGTCTCATAAGTTGGAGAGAGCTAGACTTTATGGAATCCACATTTCTTTTAACTATTGTTATTTTATGATCATTAGTAAAAAAATAATTAAAATGGGATGTTATAACCAGGACAACTAAGAGTAGAAAGATGTACAGTTAGCTTGCTCAAGTTCCTTCTGTGTTTTTGTCTTTCCTTATTATGTGGCTAAAATAATGCAAGAAATTCTAGTTTTATCTTTTTTTTCCTGTTTCAGGTTTATCTCTTTATCTCTTGAAAGGTCTTACTCTGTCTCAGTGACTGACTGATTTAAACATATTCTCCTTTGCTAATAAAATTATTTCTACTGTTTATCTTTCAAATCTATTCTTTCTTCTTAGCAATGACATACTCAATAATGGGATTGATCATAATAAAGATTATTAAANCTTCCAGATATTTGTCAATTTCCCAAATTTCCTTAGTAATTGATTTCTAATTTAATTCCTTTGTGGTCTGAAAACATACATTCTATTATTCCAGTTGTTTTAAATGTGTTTTGATTTGTTTTGTGGCGTAGCACTTTGTCTGTCTCTTATACACATCTGGCAATAACACCCCACTCCAGTACTCTTGCCTGGAAAATCCCATGGATGGAGGAGCCTGGTGGGCTGCAGTCCATGGGGTCGCTAAGAGTCGGACACGACTGAGCGACTCCACTTTCACTTTTCACGTTCATGCATTGGAGAAGGAAATGGCAGCCCACTCCAGTGTTCTTGCCTGGAGAATCCCAGGGACGGGGGAGCCTGGTGGGCTGCCATCTATGGGGTCGCACAGGGTTGGACACAACTGAAGTGACTTAGCAGCAGCAGCAGCAGTTTATCGTGAGAGTTCAAGGAGATGTATGTATAAGAGTGTTAAGTGCCAATTTCTTAGCCACTAATTTTAATGATTAATAACTAAATTTAACTATTGAGAAGTCCTTAAATAGTAATAAGGCATTCATGACTAATAAGGCATTCATGATCAAGTTTTAACAGAAAAAGTTATTTTGTGATCATTAGTTAAAAAAGAAAACAAAATGGGATGTTATAACCAGGACAATTAAGAGTAGAAAGATTTTAAAGTAAGGTGGTGTTGTTAGACTATTGAGTCACTTGGACATAAAATCCACAATTTATCTGAAAGTGGGACACAAAATATTCTAACCCAAGGAGGCTTATTCATTCTCTTACCTCTTCTGCTTTAATTAAAAACAGATATGTCTGCATTTTTCCTATAGGAAGTTGGGATCCTGTATAGTAAGGAGCTTAAACTCTTTAATTTTCTTTCATCTAACCTTGATTTTTCTTCTGAAACCTCTAGAGTTTAGCCCTACAACAAAAGTACTTTAAAATATTAGTTTCTTCTACATGTACATTATAAGGATGAGATACACGAGAAGCAAAAAGGACAAATGATTCTCATGGCTGGACCAAGAGGATGCTCAGCCCTACAAAGACAACCTATGGGCTAATGATTAAGTTATGAGGCACTACTAATTCTCTTCTCATAAAGTGCACATTTGCTCAACTGATCTTTTTCTCTGAGTTCTTTTATTCTAGAGCAGCATATTTAGGTATTGTTTCTCTCTATCTGCAAATGTCACTCTGGGATTTAGTCATGATTATATTGTCTCTCGACCTGAACCTAATAACTAGTCTTTACACCACACACAACCTCCTCATAAAAGTAAAGTCAGCTTTGCCAAAATTCTGAAAATAACCTTCATGACGACAGTAACAAGAAACACAATAATCTGCAACTTGGGCTTTGGAAGAGGAGATTGGTAGAATATCTGTAATAAGGGGGAGGGCTTCTCTGGTGGCTCCGCGGTAAAGAATCCACCCGCCAGCTGCAGAAGACAAAGGAGAAGTGGGTTCGATCCCTGGGTTGGGAAGATCCCCTGGCAAAGAAAATGGCAACCTAATCCAGTATTCTTGCTTGGGAAATCCCATGGACAGATGAGCTTGGCAAGCTACAGTCCATGGGGTCACAGAGTCAGACCCTACTTAGGGACTGAACAACATCTGTAGTGAGGGTAATCAGATACAGGCCTTGAGAAATCTTGGCTCAGAGGAATGGGGGACAGTATGGCGAAAGCCTCACTGTGAACAACTATCTTCTCTACAAGAGTTTCCACTGTTAGAGTGAGAAGACAGAGAGTGGTTTGGAAGATCATTAGAAGTGGGCTATGACATTACTGGGCCAACTCAATTCTTGCGGCTTTTAATAATCTGAATGTCCCAGAACCCAAAAAGGCTTGACTTCAGAAAGCCCTCATGTAATGGAAAAATTCTGCCATTAGTAGTGAATGACACTTTCTACATGGACAGGTGATGTGACCAAGTAGTATGGCTCATAGGAGAAGGTGCTTCCAGGATTTGTAGGGTTCCAGGACAAAAGGAAAAATTAAGGACAAGTGATCGGAACGACTCCAGTGGGACCAAAAAGGAAGAAGCATGTGAAAATATTGAGGTATCACTGTTTTAAGGATAAATTGTAGGAAATGAGTTTACTTCATTTTGCTCTGGGATATTCTTCCGGGTGATATGAATAAGGAATTCTTGATATTTCACTTGAGTCTAAGCATATTTATCTGGATTAGAGTCTATTTACTTTTTGGTTACTTAAAAAACAAATGCATATTTCTCAAGAAATATGCCTGGAGAGTACTAAAAAGAATAAGGGATTTGTTCATCTTCAAGGACAAGTGGGAAATTAGGTAACTAAACAAGCCATAGCTATAGCTACATGGTATACTGAGTAACATGATAGTTCTTTGGGCATATGGTAATTTAGTGTAATTAACCACTGATTGTAGTTTAGAGAGAGAAGTGAAAAGAGATTCTTGGAAGCATAGGTAAAATTTAGACTGATGAAAATAAGAAAATTTTGAATTATTCAGAGGAGATGAAAGTAGAATTGGGAGAGGAGGCTCTGAAAGAGATTTACAGGCAAAATAACTTTGTCTTATTTTTACAGGACCAATCCAAGTAATTATGCTGTAAGAATATAATTGAGGATTTTTGAAACTATGATTTTATTTTCCACAACATTTTATTATAAGGGTTAAAGGATAGATANGCATAGGTAAAATTTAGACTGATGAAAATAAGAAAATTTTGAATTATTCAGAGGAGATGAAAGTAGAATTGGGAGAGGAGGCTCTGAAAGAGATTTACAGGCAAAATAACTTTGTCTTATTTTTACAGGACCAATCCAAGTAATTATGCTGTAAGAATATAATTGAGGATTTTTGAAACTATGATTTTATTTTCCACAACATTTTAATATAAGGGTTAAAGGATAGATAACCACAAAATCTCTAAAGATTAATTTTGTTTTCCATAGAAAGAATTCCTCAGTTCAGTTCAGTTCAGTTGCTCAGTCGTGTCCGACTCTTTGGCAGTGGCACCCTACTCCAGTACTCTTGCCTGGAAAATCCCATGGACGGAGGAGCCTGGTAGGCTGCAGTCCATGGGGTCACTAAGAGTCGGACACGACTGAGCGACTTCACTTCCACTTTTCACTTTCATGCATTGGAGAAGGAAATGGCAACCCACTCCAGTGCTCTTGCCTGGAGAATCCCAGGGACGGGGGAGCCTGGTGGGCTGCCATCTATGGGGTCGCACAGAGTCGGACACGATTGAAGTGACTTAGCAGCAGCAGCTGATTTCTAGTGATAATCTCATTGCAAGATTGTCCATTCTCTATATTAGAGCATGTGTGTGAGAGAGAAAGACCAATGCTGACATGACCAGAGGAAAAGGAAGCTTATGTAATGTTGCCCTGTCATGGAGGGCACCATTCATACCTCAAAACCCTGTCACAGCCACTTATCTGGGCTATTCTTAGGTACGAGAGAATGAAGACTAATCCTTGACATCATGGAGCTTACACACTGGGGTGGACTATAATGGCTAAATGAATAATTACAAATTTCAATCAGAAAGCAGAACCTTTACATACATACAGATGCATATATACATTTATGCATATGTTGTTGTGGCTTAGTCACTAAGTCATGTCTGACTCTTTGTGACCCCACGGATTGTAGCCTTCCAGGTTCCTCTCTTGGTGAGATTTCCCAGGGAAAACTGCAATGGGTTCTGGAATGGGACCCATTCCAGAAACCCATTCCAGAAACCAATGGGAACTGGAATGGGTTCCCATTCCCTTCTCCAGGGGATCTTCACCCAGGGGTCAAATCTGAGTCTCCTGCATTACAGGCAGATTCTTTACTTCTGTGCTACCAGGAAAGCCCCAGGCGTGTATATGAATTAGAATGTCTATGTATGTAAGTATAGATAAATACATATGGTTTCTTACAGAGATGTGAATTTACCTCACTATGGAAGCAGACTTCAGCAGGCTGGTGCTGGAGCTTGGAGTCTGAGGGCAGGCAGATGGAGAAAGTGGATTTAAAGTAGGAGGAAGAAAGAACCAGCTGAAAGCATGATCCAGAGCCCCAGAGTGTAGACTGAAACCCATGTCATGTTTTTGGTTGCCTTTGACATTGGTGTACAGGAGTGTTGCAGAATCCAGGGCTCCTCATCCCAAAACTAAGTACACACACTTGACTCAGAAGCTGGAGAAGCTGAAGGAGGGTGTAGGGGAGCTGGGTCAGGTACTGAACAAGCTGCTGCCTGGCAGACAGGAGGTGAGCCAGCAGTTAGTGACAAAGCCTGTGAGCAGCGACATAGCTGCCCCTGGACTTCTGCACTCTCCGTCTCCCAGGAGGCCCTCTCCTGTTATTAATTGAAAACTTAAAAGAAAATGAATCCTGGGATATGAAGTTTAGCAGAAGTAAATTTAAAACCCTTTACAAAGTCATACAATCATGTTAGAAAGCAGACTGCTGGTCCTGGCAAGCAAGTTGTGTCTGACGCTCAGCTGTGTCTGTCGCTCAGTTGTGTCTGACTCTTTGCAATCCCATGGACTGTAGCCTGCCAGGCTCCTCTGTCCATGGGGACAGGCGAGGCAAGAGAAGATGGTAAATGAGAGAGGACCCAAGGAGGCTTCTTGGATGTGATCATGTCCCGTTTTAAAAATAATCAGGATGCTGTTTACACTGGTGTGTTCATTTTGCGAGCACTCTTGGAGGAATGCCCTTATGATTTATGCCTCTTCTCTGTGTAGGTTATATTTTGACAAAAAGTAAATCAAAGACAATACAAAAATCCTAGTAATCACAACTTTGGTGAGCACTAGGCATGAATTAGGAAGATACTATGAGGACTCATCAATAAACAGGGAAGCCTGGCGTGCTGCAGTCCATGGGATCACAGAGTCAGACGTGACTGAATGACTGAACTGAATCAATAAGCAGAGCTGACCTAAGTAGGGGGCTCAGGAAAGTCTGCTTCATATAGTTTATTTTTAAGGTGAGAGTGAAGCTTAAGAGTCAGCCATTTGGGTGAAGCTGGTGGAGTTACCGGATGAAGAGTGGCAGCGCATTACAAGCCCAGGTGAGCGGAGAACAGTGGGAGGAGCGGGAGAAATGAGGCTTGAAGAAGATGCAGAGACCAAAGAACGGTGTCTCCGTCTGCTCAGGCTGCTGTAACAGAATACCATGGCCGAGCGCTTAGGCAACAGAAATGTATTTCCTCATCATTCTCAAAACTTGAAGTCCAGAATCAGGATGCTTGCGTGGTCAGGCTCTAGTGAAAGCCCTCCTCGTGGCTTGCCAATGGCCACCATGTGCTCATGTGAGCTTGGCTTTGTGCCTATTAAATTATGAGCCAGCCTTATGAGCTCTGCTAACTTTAATATCCTCCTCAAAACCCTATCTCCACATACATTGGGGGTTGCTGCTGCTGCTGCTAAGTCGATTCAGCCGTGTCCGACTCTGTGCGACCCCATAGACAGCAGCCCACCAGGCTTCCCCATCCCTGGGATTCTCCAGGCAAGAACACTGGAGTGGGCTGCCATTTCCTTCTCCAATGCATGAAAGTGAAAAGTGAAAGGGAAGCCGCTCAGTCGTGTCCGACTCCTAGTGACCTCATGGACTGCAGCCTACCAGGCTCCTCCATCCATGGGATTTTCCAGGCAAGAGTACTGGAGTGGGGTGCCATCGCCTAGGACTTCAAAATATGATTTCTGGGGCAGGCAATTTATTCCCTAGCAAGTAAAGAGCTTGGTGTGCCACAAAACAGTTTTTTGTTTTTTTTTTTCCACTCTGTCTTAAGAATGTGCTTAAGGCTTTTCTGTGCAGGAGTGATCTCTTGAAGTTTTGAAAGAGCACTCTGTTTGCAGACTGGATGGAGTGAAAGGGGAAGACGAAGTTCTATCAGAAGAAATTGAAGTGTTTCAGGACAGAAGGAGGGAACAATTGCTTAGGTTCCAAGGAGCAGCTTGGGTTGTGGAGTGGCTATAAACAATGCAGAAAATCACGGGTATGAATCCAGGCTCTACATTTCCCATATGATGCTTTGGGGCAATTATTGCCTAAGGTGTGTATTGGGCTTCCCTAGTAGCTCAGCTGGTAAAGAATCTGCCTGCAAGGCCAGAGATCCCAGGTCAAGAAGATACCCTGGAGAAAGGAATGGCTACCCACTCCAGTATTCTGGCCTGAGAATTCCATGGACTGTATAGTATTCATTTTTCATGTATTATTTTTATTAGTTTTTTCATCTGTAAAATTAAAATCACAGTGGACCATCCTCCATAATATGTCACAGGTTTAGGCTCCTTGGGAAACAGAAGCCCCAACAGAAATATGTGTAGGTAGTTTCTTACAGAGTGCTGTATGGGGGAAGGAGAATCTAAAAAAAAAAAAAAAGGCAGAATTGAGGGGGCACAGGTTTAAGTGTAATTAAGTCACAGTAAAGTCTTGGCCAATTTTAGTGAGAGTGCTGGAGGAGTATAGTCCCCCTCCCACTGGAATCCTTTCTAGTTGGGGTGGCAGGATTTGCAGGTGAATTTGTGCACGGACCAAGCTTTGGGAAGGGTTGTGACATGGGGCCCTTCTGCCAAAGGCAAGTCCTGAAGATGGACTTCTCTAAGTGTGGGCTGCCAACATTCCCAGCAGCTGAGGGAATGAGTCCTTGAACTATGAATGAAGTGAGGATCTGTGTTACCCAGCTCAGTGCAGCCTCTTTGCGGGGCTCTTGTGGGAATTCACTGAGCGGAGGCTGCAAGTTCCTTAGCATCGCCCGTAGGTATCCTGCTAAGTGCGTTAGGCGATTAAGGATGAAGGTGGTGTCTGTGGAATGGTGTGGATAGGCTTCCAGAATATACACTGGCCCTTGAACAACAGAGATTTGAACCATGCAGGTGCCTTATACACTGACTATTTTTCAATATTTACTACAATACTATAGGATCTGTGTTTGGTTGATGCCATGGAAACAGAACCATGGATATTTTCAACTGGATAGAGATTCAGTGCCCCTAACGGCTTCTACCTCCCTCTCCTATATTGTTTGAGTCAACTGTATTCTTAAGGGATAAAAACAAAGAGCACAATAGTAAACATTAAGCAATATGTATTTAGGTGTTTTGTGGAAGAAATGAGAAGAGTGGATTTGGTAATATTACCAAAAATAAAGAAAAAAAAACTAATGAAAGTAATTATATACAGCAAATGTGTATGTTGGGAGTGAGATAAAAGTGTAGCTTCTCACTCCTACAAGGAGTTATGTCTGGGTGGTTAAGAGCTATGTGGGGAAGATTTAGAAATGGAAGCAAGACTTAGATGTTAGGAGCTTTCTAAAGTTTTGAAATTTGAATAATAAAAATACATAATCTTTTTTACACCGCTGAAAACTATAAAGTGCCTAAAATTAAATACAAAATAAAACCAATGGCTCAGACGGTAAAGCGTCTGCCTGCAATGTGGGAGACCCGGGTTTGATCCCCAGGTCAGGAAGATCCCCTGGAGAAGAAAATGGCAACCCACTCCAGTACTCTTGGCTAGAAAATTCCATGGATGAAGGAGACTGGTGGGCTACAGTCCATGGGGTCGCAAAGAGTCAGACACAACTGAGCAACTTCACTTCACTTCAAAACCAAACAACCAAAGCTTATATTAAAATGGTAATCTAAGTACATAAAATATATTCAAATCAAGTACCATTAGAATAAATTCATGACAACTAAGCAGGGAATAAAAATATTAAATTCATTTCTTCTAAACAGAAAATAAAGTTATTTTATCTAAACATGAAAAAGAAATCTTTGTGTACTATTGGTGGGAATATAAATTGGTACAGCCACTATAGAAAACAGTGTGGTTATCTATTTTATAGATATCTATTTTATCCATAACATCAATAGTGTATATGCATCAATCCCAATCTCCCAATTCATCCCACTTTCCCCCTCGTCTTCCATAGGTTAGTTCTCTACTTCTGTGTCTCTATTTCTGTTTTGCTGTTTTGAACAAGTACTGACAGTCATTCATACCATTTTAAAATGAGGAAACTGGTGCTTGGGAAAGTTAGACTCTCTCATAATATAGCAAAATTCTAAAGCAGTAAACTCAGGACTTGAACTTGTCTCTTTTGTTTCAACTTAATCTATAAATCATTAGGCTCACTGCTTAGTCCCAATCATCATTTTCCCTCAACCTGTAAATGGCTACTTAAAATAATCAGCTAGACAGTGAACTCTAGCATGTTCCTCCTTAACCTCTAAGAATGCTCTGTATCTGTCTGTCAATATGGAGCTTAGGCGTAAGGTGACATTCAAAGGGACAGATCTGAGACAGACTGACATAAAGAGAGTAATTGGCTGAGATAATGTGGGATAGGGAAGAAAGCCAAAGAGCAGAGACGAAGAAATGTGAATAGGAAAGGACCTGGCAGAGAAGACCCCAGCAAAGCATCAGGAAAGCCACAGACTGAGAGTCTCAAAGAAGAGCAGATGGGAGGCAATACAAAGACTGGAAGCGTGTACTTTTTTTGAATATTTATTTATTTTTAATATAAATTTATTTATTTAAATTGGAGGCTAGATTACAATATTGTATTGGTTTTGCCATATATCAACATGTACACTTATTTTCTTGTGCCGGGTCTTGGTTGAAGCACATGGGGTCTTCAAGCATATGAACTCTTTAGGTGTGGCATGTGGGATCTAGTTTCCTGACCAGGGATTGAAACCTGGTGTCTGGGGATCAAACCCGGATCCCTTGAAATGGAGTGAGAGTCTTAGCCACTGGACCACCAGGGAAGTCTCTCCTGAAAACGTGCACTTGCATGGCTTATATCAAGATCATTGGGTACATTGCAGGCAGCATTTCTGGTCAAAGTGGTGAAGCAGAAAACAGCTTAGCTTTACTATGTTTCCATGACCTCTTTCAATCTCCCAACATAGCATACCTCAGTTAAACTTATAGCAGATTCTTTAAATGAGTGGATAAAGTCATTATAGAGAGCTCTCATTTAGATCACTTATGCACTAAAATTGCAATGAAATTTATATAAAATATGCACTGCATTAGACAGTACCATTAATTATATAATCAGAAAAAAAACAAAGAGGATAAGAAAAATAAAAATATTATGTTTAGGGATGAGTCAAAATATTTGTATATAATCACGAAGACTTTGGAGCTATATATGCATAAAACAGTCCTACAGAACTGACAGGTTGATGTTGCCAAAATGAAGATAATAGATAGGAACTATAGAATTAGACACCCTAATATATGTGTTCCAAGAAACCACGACATGTTACATATAGTTTTACTAAAATTTTATAGAGAAGAAAGATAAGGTAATAAAAATAAATTTTGTGAGGAAGAAAATATTCAGCATCGCTTTACAATTTGCAGGTGTTTCCTGGATAATTTCACTCTTTCCATGACTGTCAAGTTAGTAATTTCCACTTCTCCAAGCTATAATAAAAAATGAAATGGGTTCTCAGAGACAATTTTTTTTAAAAAATAATAAACACTAATAATAATATTAAGGGTAATGATAATAGCAACAATAGTGATTTAAAAGTTCATTTTTATCGAGAATATTGAATATTTAGGTAGGTTAAAAGAAGTAGGCTTGTATTTACCATATACCTTCAAGGTTTACTTTCCTTGAAATATCTTGCCTCATACTGATTGATAGTAGTTAAGTGGGTAAATATTCATAGAATAATAAAAGATGAGTAACAGCTAAGTGAAAAATACCTATCAGAATGTTAGAGAAAACATATTTAGGGTGTCTACCATATACTTACATCCATGTGTCTAGTGTAAAAGTAAATCTAGAATTCTGTTTGCTGAATCTCTCTACCAGACATCTGAATGTTCAATGGTGTCTTTATACTTTCTTCAGTGACTATAGAAAAGATTTGGCAGTAGGGAGCAGCCGTCATATTAGAACATGCCATAAAGAACACGGTTTTGGCAGCCATTTCCTACCATTTGCTAAAAAGTCTCTGAGAGTTACAAAAGGATCTGTGACAGAATCAGATAAAACTAAGATCTATAGGGTTAGATATTTCAATCAATCTTTACTTAGCAATTTACTTGTTGGAGATACAAAGGGCATGACAACAGAGAGAAAATAAGTGAGCCATTACCAAAAAAAAAAAAAAAAAAATTCCCCATATCCAGTCAGTTTCAAATAAGAGCTAAACTTGAGTTCGAGGCATATATATTTGCAGTAAGATTTCATTTTATCATCTAATGAACCTAAATGGAAATTGTTTAATGCAAAAACTCATAGGATAGTTTATGCAGATGGAGGAGGCAGTCAATTTACAGACTAAGATCTTCCGGTAACTATAATAAACTGAAATGCAAAACAGACACCTACAGAAGCGCCTAGTCTGCTTCCAGTCACTGAACTATAGACACATCATCTCAGTGAAGGAGAACCAGCATTACAGCGCATATTTCTTCTAAGTTTAAGAGATCATCTTGATGTGGAACTCATGATGTGTTTCCCTTCTGTTCAGAAGTCAAATAAGCAAAAAAAAAAAAAACAAACAAATAACTGGAAGGCCTATTTTACTTCAGAGAAATCTAATTCTGCTAGGAGAAAAATTTGAATAGGTTGCTTCAAAAGAATCCATGTGACTTAGTTCTAAAATATCAATGATTTTTATAATGCATTGGTACTTTTATCTTGGATTTTATAAAGATTAATATTTCTATTGGTAAAATCCTTGAAGCCCTTGGATAAAATGCTGACTAAAGTTCACTGCCTGATTATTTATGTTTCATCTGGCATTGTGGTTTCCCAAATGTAACTCTGCAGATTGTGTGCCATATGTTTTCATGTATAGGACTTTTGTTTCCAAAAGTATTTGTTTCTTATATTCAATAACAGAATTACTTGTCTGCCAGATACTATGCAATCTTGTTATGCAAATAAAATAAATTTTAAAAGCTGACATTTCTTTTAGAAAAAATAGTTTCAAAAATGGAGAAACAGAATCATAAATTCTAGCCCTTAGGACAGAGAACTGTGCACACAACTGTAAACATGACAAAGGAAGAGTTCAGTTTGATAGATTGGATTAATCATGAAATGGGATAAAAAATGGAGGGTCTGACTACAAAAAGACCACGTGAGGAAATTTTGAGAGGGCAAGGAAACTGTTTATGATTGTGTTGATGATTATAAAAGTCTATATGAGCCTTTAAACTCAGAAATGTATACACAGAAGAAAACACTGTAATACATATATTAGAGGTACAGAAGTAGATGGATGAGTGAAACTCTATGAACAATACATGTAGGTGAATTTATTTGTATATAAATTACATCCAAATTTGACTGAAAATGTCTTGTTGTTACCTATACAATAAAACTTACAAAGCTACAACCATGGTTCTGTCATAAATAGAGCAAAGAATTGTATAATGAACTCAATAAAAATTTGAACATCGTCAAATATACAATCCCCTGCTTCAAACTATATTAGTAATTTTGAGTAAGATATCTAAAATAATTGACTTGTGTTTATATTTCTAATCTAATTGAAAATAGTAATCACACATTTTCTCTTTGCCAGAGTAAGCTCATAACAGACTGGTTCCAAATTGGGAAAGGAGTATGTCAAGGCTACATATTATCACCTGCTTATTTAACTTATATGCAGAGTACATCATTAGAAATGCTTGGCTGAATGAAGCACAAACTGGAATCAAGATTGCCAGGAGAAATATCAATAACNAAACTCAGAAATGTATACACAGAAGAAAACACTGTAATACATATATTAGAGGTACAGAAGTAGATGGATGGGTGAAACTCTATGAACAACACATGTAGGTGAATTTATTTATATATAAATTACATCCAAATTTGACTGAAAATGTCTTATTGTTACCTATACAATAAAACTTACAAAGCTACAGACATGATTCTGTCATAAATAGAGCAAATAATTGTAAAATGAACTCAATAAAAATTTGAACATCATCAAATATACAATCCCCTGCTTCAAACTATATTAGCAATTTTGAGTAAGATATCTAAAATAATTGACTTGTGTTTATATTTCTAATCTAATTAAAAGTAGTAATCACACATTTTCTCTTTGCCAGAGTAAGCTCATAACAGACTGTTTCCAAATTGGGAAAGGAGTATGTCAAGGCTATATATTGTCACCTGCTTATTTAACTTATATGCAGAGTATATCATTAGAAATGCTTGGCTGAATGAAGCACAAACTGGAATCAAGATTGCCAGGAGAAATATCAATAACNTTTGAAAATGCTTTGCAATTTCCTAAAAAAGAGGTGGGTTTTTCTTTTAGGATTTTATTTAAAATTATTTTAAACATGAAAATGAATTGTCACTCTTAAATTATTTTAACATTCATCTAAGATCATGATATAACTCTTTTTTAAATTGAGATTTTTAATGTATCAATAAATTCTATAGTTTTTTCATATATATTCTACAGAGTTTTGGTTAATTCCCTGATGTTTTATATTTTTTGGTGATAATACACATGGAGATATTTCTTCATTTTATTTTCTAATTGATTTTTAACACTTTTTTTTATTTAGTTCACATGAGTTGTCCCCACAATGGAATGAATTAATTGGATTTTGTAATCTTGAAATGCTTTCTCGTGCTGATGCATTTTGAATTTTTTCTTCAGTAACTCATAATNGTTTTGGTTAATTCCCTGATGTTTTATATTTTTTGGTGATAATACACATGGAGATATTTCTTCATTTTATTTTCTAATTGATTTTTAACACTTTTTTTTATTTAGTTCACGTGAGTTTTCCCCACAATGGAATGAATTAATTGGATTTTGTAATCTTGAAATGCTTTCTCGTGCTGATGCATTTTGAATTTTTTCTTCAGTAACTCATAATATATTCACTGGCTTCAGAAACTATCCTGGTTTATTGTTATCCAAAGATAGCAGTTTGAGTTTAGTTACCCATAAATGCTCTATTTTTTCATTTAAAAATTTAATATTCCAATGCTTTCACACTGATAAATTTGTGCTGCTGCTCAGCTTACAGATTTTCAGCCTAGATAGCACAAGCTATTTATAAATGACAAAGCACTGCAACCAATTAGCCCATGTGATGTATGTTATTACAAAAATTGGGGATAAAGCTTTTAGGCAAACAAACAAAAAGAAACTTTCCCCGGGCGGGCTTGACATCTCGAATCCTGCATAAGCTTAATTAAAGGTTTGAGGGGAACATAAACACACTTTTAAGGCTTCATTTGGGTTTCCAACTGTCTCCTAATTTTTCTGTCATATACGGACACAGTTACTCAAAAGTAAGGTGTTGAAAGTACAGCTGAAGCTGTACAAAGAATTTCAAACATAACAAGAAATCAAGAAAAACTGGGCTTCTTTCTTCTTTCTCCCTGTTTCCAAATGAGTTCTCCCTCTGCAAAATCTGTTCCTTCATGGTTTAAAAATACTAATATTGCATTTAAGTATGAATTCCAACTGAAACAGATCTAGACCTATTTTCATATTGAGTCCCAGCCCAGTCAGTTATTTTCTCAAGGATCTTTATAAATTGATTTTAAATTTCCATCTTGAGCACTACCCCAGTAAGTTATCTTTTCAAGGATATTTATAAATAGATTATTGAATAAATTAGTCGTATTGGAATAATTATCTTCATCACACTCAGTGTCTTTCATCACACTCAGGCTCCTATTCACAGAATCTAAGGACAAAGTTAGAACTACAAGGGCACATTGAAATGGAACCTGGAATGCAGTTTTTAGTTTATCTTAGAATAATAACCCTAACTTATGCCTGTTCAACAGCCTAGGCTTTCCGTTAAAGCAAAACGTATAAAAGTGGGTGCTCTTGGCAATTACCTAATGAATTCAATCACTCAACAGTCAAGCTGGATCACTGGGCAAATTTTACTATATGTGTAGTTTGTCTTTGTTTTTGTTTGCTTGTCTGTATCTTTCATAAACTCACAGCTGGAAGGGAGATTTCATCCACTTAGATCATATAGTCCCTAAACGGTAATCTCTCCAGTTGATTGTAAGCCACAAGTTATCGTCTACATAACGATAGAATTACTCAGTGAGAAAAAAACATAAAGTAAAAGATTTTTTAAAATACTTTAGTTCAATACTTTTCCTTCCCTGGTTTCTGTAATATACTCTGTCCAATCTCTCTCATGTTGAATTATAAGGTCTTAATTGGTCCACTTGATCATAGATTACCATTTTTAACTCTAAAGTTAGCTTTGTGACTCTTTATTGTAAACTTTTTATTTCATATTGGGGTATAGCTGATTAACAATGTTGTGACAGTTTCAAGTGAACAGCAAAGGGACTCAGTCATACATATACATGTATCCATTCTCCCCCAAATTCCCCTCCCATCCAGGCTACCACATAACACTGAGCAGAGTCCCATGCTGCTATACAGTAGGTTCTTGTGGGTTATCCATTTTAAATATAGCAGTGTGTACCTGTCCACCCTAAACTCCTTAAATATCCCTTTCCTGTATCTTTCCCCCAACAACCATGTTTATTCTCTCTCTTTCTAGTTTGCAAATAAGTTCATTTTTATCATTTCTTTTTAGATTTCACATGTAAGAGATGTCATTCGATATTTCTCCTTTTCCATCTGACTTACTTCACTCAGTATGACAATCTTTAGGTCCATCCTTGTTGCTGCAAATGTCATTATTTCATTCTTTTTAATGGCTGAGTAATATTCTATGGTGTATATTTACCACATCTCCTTATTCATTCCTCTGTCGATGGACATTTAGGCTGCTTCTATGTCTTGGCTATTGTAAACAGTGCTGCAATGAACACTGGGGGTGCCTGTATCATTTGAATCATGTTTTTTCTCTGGATATTTGCCCAGGAGTAGAATTGCAGGGTCATATGGTAGCTCTATTTTTAATTTTTAAAAGAAACTCCATACTATTCTCCATAATGGCTGTACCTATTTGTATCCCCACCAACAATGTAGAAGAGTTCCCTTTTCTCCACACCCTCTCTTAAGAACTCATTGCAGGGAGATTCTCTACCATCTGAGCCACCAGGGAAGCCCTGAACTGGTTAAGCATTTCTTAAATCTCCACAGTTTCAGCACCCTGTACACCACTTCACCAGAGAGTAACCATCCCCTGGCTCTAATTTGCAAACCTCAATAATTTCTAACTTGACTGTTCTGGCCACCTCACTTTGAATGTCTTATAATTACCTAGCATCTTCCAACCCAGACTGCCATCATAAATCCAGCTAAGGAAAAGAAACTTATTATTCCTACCTAGAGAGAATGACCTAATCTATTTGTTGATTCTAGACAATTTCCTAAACATGCACATCGTGGCCCCTTTCAAAGTAAACAGCTAAGAAAGAGCTAAAATTAATCCATCATGAATATATTTTATTTGCTTTTCTAAATTACTTTTAAGGATGATGAGAAATGATTCACCAGAACAGCTTCTGCAGAAGAAATATTAATTCTGTCTACCCCCAAATTTAAAGACTTGCTGCTGCTAAGCAAATCAGTGAAAATCTTTGATCACATTGGGTTGAGCTTCCATCTTATATTTAGCCCCAGGAAAACAAATCCTAAGCATAAGAATAGCAAATGAAGATTTTCACTAAAAAAAAATGTTAATAGTGATCTGAAGATTAGAGTAAAATTGACTTTTTTATTTTTTATTTTTTGCAGAGCAGTGGTCCCTGTGCAGAGCATTAATGTTGGTATCTACACCAACTAAACTATGAAATAGATTCATTTTGTGTGAGAGCATTCAATAGATGGAGACATGCCAATGTTCAATACATTGGCCCAATAGCTATGCTAAGATGCTTCTTCTTTTGAATGTACCAAGTTAACTAGCTTTAACCTCAGCACAAATGGAAAAGTCAAACTTCTGAAAAGTGTTTAAAATGCAATGAATCTTTGCTCTTTCATCCAGAATTTATACATTTTAAAAAGCATATGTAAAATATTCACCTCTCATAGCAATTTTGCCTGGGTAAAGCCATCTCAAATGGAATCCTTTTCTAGTCAAATTTTCAATTCACAAGGCTAGCCTGTCTTTTCCTTTCTAGATGATCAGATGTCCTGAATCATCTTCCATATTAATGATTATGTTTCAAGGATATGAAAGACTAAATTTCGCAAAAATATCATTGATATAACTGAAATCATATATTCAAGAAAACTGGAAAGGACAAATATAATCCTTAGATTAAGAATCAAGATAGACAGCATGTTTCATTTGGATAGAACAACACTTGCTTAAATTTGGAACTTAATCTTAGTTACCTTCTCAGTGGAAAATTGACCTTAAAATTGATGTAAAATGAGAGAACTTTGGATAATTTATATTAGCAAAATTTGAGGATTTTTAATCCCAAATTCCAGTAAAAAATATACTCAGCAGTATTACCTTATTATTCATTTTATTATATAGTTTGCTTTGTAAGAATCTTATGTAATACCCTCAAGATTAAACAGAACACAAAAAATAGAGCATTAAAAAAAACAAAAACAAAACTTTATGTCTAGTTTGTGCAACCCATACTGGAAGATGATGTTCTGAAATGTCATATACAATAGTATACATACTGAAATGCTTTAACATGCTACTCAAAATGCATATTTCTTAAATACAGAGTTCTTCTAATCTTTTAGACTCTGAGCTACTGGAATGTGGGAAAAATAGGCCTGAAATTAAATGATCATTTCTATCTGCTTGTGATACACTTGGTAATGATGAATAATTCTTTTACCTTCCACATTTTTCTTAATTCTTAAATTCTCTTTTTCATAATCCATTCTTGTCTCCACAATTTATAAGAAAATCTGTTTACTTATTATGTAATTTCCCATTTATTTATTTTTATTTAAGGAGGGGAGTATTTAAAAATCTCCTAAAAATAGTATAGTTTAAAAATTATCTTAATATAGGCTTAAATTTTTAAGAGTGGCTCATAATAGGATGCCAAATGTGCAACATTTTTTGTGTTTCCAGACACTGTTGATAACCAGATCACTGCTTTTGAGGGGAATGTAACTAGGACGTGTAATGTGTTCAGAACCCCAGAGTCTTTTATCTCTGGTTCATAAATTGAATAAGCACATAATTGTGGAAAATTTTCTACATATATTATTCACTTTTATGAAACATACAATGCTTAAGGGAGCAGGATTTGTCCATTTTCTGACTTCTGTTAAGAAGCCTATGAAAAGTTGATCTCTTTGAAATAAAACTCACATTAAGAAAAAACAATTACATGCAAATCTATAAGTCACTTGAAACAAGAACAACAAAACTTACCAAAATGAACCCAAGCTATAAACAAAATGGCTTTATTTATTAAACTTTCCATTAAATGAAGAAACATTAAACTATCTGAGCTGACAACCCAGCGATCTAAGTGCTCTAAGCTGTAGCACAAAAGAAAAGGAGATATTGAAATGTCAGTAAAAATTCCATTTTGCGATACTCCTGCTAAATGAGAAGAGGCATTTGTCTTTGGCATCGAATCATGTGAGACTGAAGAGGCAAGAAAGAGAAAATAACGACTCCATAAAAAATAGTGCAATGTAATTGACTACCCTGGCTCTATGGAGAAACATCTAGGGGCAGCTGGAGAACCATGTAGAGCCTCTGCAGCTGGATGCAGGATGATTCTCACTCAACCAATAAAACGTGAGTGAAGAATATTCTCATTGATTGGTTATACAGGGAAGAGGAAAGAAAAATCCTGGCACATTTAGTCTCATTAGTCAGTTCAGTAGCTCAGTCATGTCTGACTCTTTGCAATCCCATGAACTATAGCAGGCTAGGCTTCCCTGTCCATCACCAACTCCTGGAGTTTGCTCAAACTCATGTCCATCAAGTCAGTGATGCCATCCAACCATCTCATTCTCTGTCATCCCCTTCTCCTTCTGCCTTCAATCTTTCCCAGCATCAAGGTCTTTTCCAATGAGTCAGTTCCTGGCATCAGGTGGCCAAAGTACTTGAATTTCAGCTTCAGTATCAGTCCTTCCAATGTATATTCAGGATTAATTTCCTCTAGGATAGACTGGTTGGATCTCCTTGCAGTCCAAGGAACTCTCAAGTGTCTTTTCCAACACCACAGTTCCAAAGCAACAATTCTTTGATTCTCAGCTTTCTTTAGAGTCCAGTTATTACATCCATACATGACTATTGGAAAAACCATAGCTTTGACTAGACAGATCTTTGTCAGCAAAGGAATGTCTCTGCTTTTTAATATGCTGTCTAGGTTGGCTATAGCATTTCTTCCAAGGAGCAAGTGTCTTTTAATTCCATGGCTGAAGTCACCATCTGCAGTGATTTGGAAGCTCAAGAAAATAACGTGTGTCATTATTGCCATTGTTTCCTCATCTATTTGCCATGAAGTGTTGGGACCAGATGCCATGATCTTACTTTTCTGAATGTTGAGTTTTAAACCAGCTTTTTCCACTCTCTTCTTTCACTTTCATCAATAAGCTCTTTAGTTCCTCTTTGTTTTCTGCCAAAAGTGTGGTGTCATCTGCATATCTAAGGTTATTGGTATTTCTCCTGGCAATCTTGATTCCAACTTCTGCTTCATCCAGTCTGATATTTCACATGATGTACTCTGCATATAAGTTAAATAAGCAGGGTGACAATATACAGCCTTGATGTACTGCTTTCCCTATTTGGAACCAGTCCAATGTTCCAGGTTCAGTTCTAACAGCTGCTTTTTGACCTGCATACAGATTTCTCAGGAGGCAGATCAGGTGGTCTGATATTCCCATCACTTTCACAATTTTCCAAAGTTTATTGTGATCCACACAGTCAAAGGCTTTGGCATAGTCAATAAAGCAGAAGTAGATGTTTTTCTGGAACTCTCTTGCTTTTTCCAAGATACAACGGATGTTGACAATTTGATCTCTGCTTCCTCTGCCTTTTCTAAAACCAGCCTGAACATCTGGAAGTTCTTGGTTCACATATTTGGAGAATTTTGAGCATTACTTTGCTAGCGTGTGAGATGAGTGCAATTGCGCAGTAGTTTGAACATTCTTTGGCATTGCCTTTCTTTGGAACTGGAATGAAAACTGACCTTTTCCAGTCTTGTGGCCACTGCTGAGTTTTCCAAATTTGCTGTCATATTGAGTGTAGCACTTTAATAGCATCATCTTTTAGGATTTGAAATAGCTCAGCTGGAATTCCATCACTTCCACCAGCTTTGTTCACAGTGATGCTTCCTAAGGCCCACTTGACTTCACATTCCAGGATGTCTAGTTCTAGGTGAGTGATCACACCATTATGGCTCTCTGGGTCATGAAGATCTTTTTTGTACAGTTCTTCTGTGTATTCTTGCCACCTCTTCTTAATATCTTCTGCTTCTGTTAGGTCCGTACCATTTCTGCCCTTTACTGTGTCCATCCTTGCATGAAATGTTCCCTTGGTATCTTTAATTTTCTTGAAGAGATCTTATTCTTTCTCATTCTATTGTTTTCCTCTATTTCTTTGCATTTATCATTTAGGAAGGCTTTCTTATCTTTCCTTGCTATTCTTTGAAACTCTGCATATACATAAGTATATCTTTCCATTTTTTCTTTGCCTTTCACTTCTCTTTGTTCTGGCTTCCCTGATAGCTCAATTGGTAAATAATCTGCCTACAATGCACGAGACCCTGGTTTGATTCCTGGGTCGGGAAGATCCACTGGAGAAGGGTTAAGCTTCCCACTCCAGTATTCTTGGGCTTCCCTGGTGGCTCAGCTGGTAAAGAATCTGCCTGCAGTGTGGGAGGCCTGTATTCGATCCCTGGGTTGGGAAGATTCCCTGGGGAAGAGAACAGCTACCCACTCCAGTATTCTGGCCTGAGGAATCCCATGGACTGTAAGGAATTCCATGAACTGTATGAAATAATGTTTGCTATGACTAGTGTGTTCTCTTGGCAAAACTCTTTTAGCCTTTACCCTGCTTCATTTTGTACTTCAAGGCCAAACTTGCCTGTTACTCCAAATAACTTCTTGACTTCCTACTTTTGCATTCCAGTCCCCTATGATGAAAAGAACATATGTTTTTCATATTAGTTCTAGAAGGTCTTGTAGGTCATCAGAGAACCATTCAACTTCACTTTCTTCTGGTGACTCAGCTGGTGAAGCATCTGCCAGCCATGTGAGAGACCTGGGCTCAATCCCTGGGTCGGGAGGATCCCCTGGAGAAGAGAACAGCTACCCACTCCAATGTCCTGGCCTGGAGAATTCCAGGAAACTGTATATAATCCATAGAGTCGCAAAGAGCTGGACACGACTGAGTGGCCTTCACTTTTCGTAGTCTCATTGGAGTCTACATATATTCCAGTAATGATGTTTTTGAAAGACTTGCTAACACTCTGGTCTGGACAGAGAGAGATTTCTTTGGAATTTCCATTTGATTTAGTCCCATGAGCAAGGGAACTGCCTGTATAAATTTTCTCCTAGTTGATGTAAGGAAAACAGGAGTCATGAATTTCATTGCATCAAAGTAGTGGTAGAAATAAATCGAAGTAATATGCAATGTAATGTATAATTATCATGTTGGGATATACAGTTGGTCATTTAAAAGTTCTATAGAATATCTACAGTATAATCACTATATATATATTTAATTTTCAGAAAACTCTGATATTTCTTGAATTTTAGGTAACCAGAGGCAAACATGCATATATTTTTATATTGTATTGTTACCTGAATCTTTAATTTTACAGATATGGTATACAATACACCATTCATGGATTTCCAAAGTTCTGATTTCCAAATCTGAACTCAATTCAAATGTTAAAGTATTTCTGGTGTCCATAAATACTGAAATAATTAAAGGTTGACCTTTAAAAGGCAGAGTGAGAGACTAAAGTTTTTTTTTTTGTGCCTACGCTTCCCATTGCACTGCTTTCTTTTGTGTAGAAGTCCTCTCTGTCTGTCCTTACTTNGTGGATTTCCAAAGTTCTGATTTCCAAATCTGAACTCAATTCAAATGTTAAAGTATTTCTGGTGTCCATAAATATTGAAATAATTAAAGCTTGGTCTTTAAAAGACAGAGTGAGAGACTAAAGTTTATTTTTTGTGCCTTCGCTTCCCATTGCACTGGTTTCTTTTGTGTAGAAGTCCTCTCTGTCTGTCCTTACTTCTGATTTGTAAATAGGATCATCTATAACAATTTTATATATACACTATTGATACTATGTATAAAATATGTAACTAATGAGAATGGTGCATTGTACATGGTGTACAATACATTCCTGGTGTATCTGAATCTTTAATTCTACAGATATAAAGAGAAAGAAGGGACCTGGAATAAATGTCAGGGTGATTACATTTTAGGTAAAAACAGAATTTTATCAAAATAAACAATAGATTTCAAAGATCTTTCAACAACTAAACTATAGACAGAAAGACATGGTCCTAGAGGCCTTTAAATTTCAACACTGGCCCTTCTTTAGTCCTTTGCTGCTGCTGCTGCTGCTAAGTCGCTTCAGTCATGTCCGACTGTGCAAGCCCGGAGATGGCAGCCCACCAGGCTCCACCATCCCTGGGATTCTCCAGGCAAGAACACTGGAGTGGGTTGCCANGTAATGCCTGAGTGGTCTAGTGGTTTTCCCTACTTTATTCAGTTTAGGTCTAAATTTGGCAATAAGGAGTTCATGATCTGAGCTACAGTCAGCTCCCGGTCTTGTTTTTGCTAACTGTATAGAGCTTCTCCATCTTTGGCTGCAAAGAATATAATCAATCTGATTTCAGGGCTGACCATCTGCTGATGTCCGTGTGTATTAAATAAGTCCAATTCTGGCTTACAGAGAATTGAGGCTATCTGCACTCAGAATAGCTGATTCTAAAGCTATGTTTATGCCAAAAGAATTGGTTCATCTTTGATTTTCGATAGCCTTTTCACAGTTGCAGTCATTATAATGAATTTAATAATCTGTCATGATATACTATTTTAGACAACTTACTGATATGGGAATATTTGGCCAGTTTCAACCAACATATAACTAAAATCCATCAGACAGAATTTTATGTAGTAATCTCATCTGAGCTTGTATCAATACATATTCATAAGATGCATATGAAATGTCAAAGGATAATGCCAGGTAAGAGTTATTTAAATAAAGATGATATATTCCTAAAGGAATTTTCTAGCCCATCACGCCTCCCTTTTTTGGTACAATGGATCCAAACTGTAGTTTCTAACATCTGTGATAATATAATTCAGTTTTCCAAGTAAGTTATAATTTAACATTATATGTAATTGACTTTATATACTTTTATTTATATTAAATTTATAAATAGTCAATTTCAAAAAAAAAATACTAATATATAACAAGTTTGGGGTTTGCTTTGGTCTTTTGCTTTAGAAACTTTGGGAAAATAATGATTATGTTTTCGATAATTAGATATCAAAACATACATTGAGAAATCACCCTGAAACTATGGCAGCTTTCTAAAGGTTATAAACATACATATTTTTATAAGACCTGTTGGATTTTAATGATACCTGTGTAGATTCAAACCTCAGAAACAGCCACCATACATAGAGATGAGAGGTTATAATTCATAAAATTAGAGTGATTCCCTAGTTGACATTTTCTACTGTCTTTTCCCTTTAATTTTTATAAAACTTTTTTTTTTTTTGCAAATCATCTCTGACTTCTTTTTATTTCCTACACCTGAATCATGTGATTTTTGTTGAATCCTGTAGTGTTACAAAGATGTAATGTGTATGCATAGTGAAACTCTTTTCTGCCATTTAACTTATGTACATTTTGGGGCTCTTTTCTAATTAAAAGTATTCCATTGATTTATTTTTTAAGGGTCTTCCTGAATTATACCAATATAAATAGTTTTTGTGTTGAAACTGTAATTACAGGGCAGTTTTTCTGTATACATACAACTTTACAGTTTATTGTTCTTGAGGTGGGTCAAGTCCCCTGGGAATCTGAAGATTTCTATCCCGAAGTTCCTGAAGCTCAACTCTGCATGATTTATCTGAAGAAGAAAACCCCAAGCACATTCCTGTTCAGTGTCCTTTGTACATGTGGTGAAAGAACTCTGAAGGAAATAACTTTTAGAGGATATGCTGGTGAGTCAAGCAAGAAGGCAGCTGACAAAGGGGAAGAAAGAGACAAAGTGGAGACACTAAAATAATTATATATCTGTCAATTCCTTTTTTTTTTTCCTGTTAAACACACACCTATTTTTTTCCCCTGTGAAAAGTTCATTTAAAGCTGTCTCCCTCTGGCTATATGAAAAAACTCACAATGCATTCAATAGTATAATACAAATCCAGAATGTTTTCAAATTTCCTTCTTTTGTGGCTTTTGAGATTGACAGCTCTATAATTAGGGATAACAAAGAAGAAGGGAATTAATAAGATTCAAATATAGGGTCCCAGTCAGAAATCTGGAATGGAGAATAAGGGGAGAAAGGAAATCAAGGGGTGTAAATCATATAATCTTATTGTAGGCTGGAAAGCTAGACCTTCAGATTTTATACAACTACTTATTTGTTTAGATTTTATACAACTAGTTAGATGTTCTGACTTTATATAAAAAGTAGTAAGTCACAGGAACACTAAAATTGACCCTCAGACTCCAATGTATATATATGGACCTGAAATAAAATTTTGAAAAAATGCTCCACCAAATACTTGGTATGTTAAAATGTCTCCTGGACCCCAGCTAAATTAAAATAAACCTCTTATCAGAACAAAAGGCTTGGGGACTGTAACACAAGCATCCTGCTATATTTTGGGAGGGAGGTGTTTACAATATTTTTAAGCAAAAATTACTGGCTTTCATCTGGGAAGCTCTTCTTGTTCTTCAGGACATTCTCTTCATTTTTTGCTTGCTGTTTGTTTTATTTATTAACCCATTTGATGTTCTACAGGATATAAAAAGTCATGTGGAAGCTGTTTATGTGTTTTAAAATTTTACCATATATGCCACAATTGTACTGTATTTTACTGTGTTGTATAGCGTTATATTTACTTCTTCTTGTTTTATTTACTTATATTCACCTTCTCTTATATGTCTCTGATTTAGAATAATAGATTTCCACGTCTGATCTTCTATTCAGCAAGTAAACAGGCCGTGATGATAGCGCTAAGAATTATTTAGATGTTTATTTAGTCATTCATTCCATGTTAATGCAAATCACTTGTCAAAATGTAAATTGTGTGGGGCATCTCTTTAGCAAATAACTTTAAGGAAGCATATGCAAAACCAAAATGAGTGGTTATCAGGAATCGGATTTTAGTTATCAACTCTGACAGTTTTTACACATTCTTAGCAATTCATTTCAAATATGTCTTGACAATTATAATCTCAATTATTAAGACACTGAAAATTTAGTGGGGAAAATTAGCAACCAAGAACTTTGTAATATGATATAAGTTCCAAGAAATCTAAGAGACTGTGCACATAGGTATGAGCCACACAGTGGCAGATAAGAAAACTATTACTAACTATTGAGAATGGTTAGAAAAAGTTTAAGAGAAAAAAGACTTTTAGCCCAGAATTCTGCAACCCAGAAATTCCTTAGCTGATTAAAAGTAAAAGGGTTACTGTCTTTATGCAGAGGAATGAGTCTGGTCAAGGGCAAAATAGAGATGCAAGTACAAGGTCAGAGGCCAGGGGGCTGATACCTGCCGTGTAGATATAGATGTGGTTACAGAAGAAGGTATTCCTTCCAAAAGATACAGTGCTGTCAGTGAAGATGCCACTGGGAAAGCCTTGCCTAGTGGGGAAGTCTTTAGCATGGATGCCAGTGGGTTTTCAAACATTAGTGTTATAAATTCACAGAGATAAATTTTGTGCTTAAAGCTATAGATAGTTTCAGGATTCAGGAAACCTATTTATCTTTACTGTGTTTTATTATTTTTTTAAAATCCTTGTTTGTTTGTTCTGTATTTTTAGCTTTCATGGTAAGCTATCCCCTCAAATTCTGAGTAAGAAGTAAACAGTAAAAATATTAACGCATCATCAATGCACAGTTTCCTTCAAAGAAGCTTCAGTAACACCTTTGCTATTTTCTCTGGCCTCACAAAATTATGAGGGAAAAGTATTTACATGTTTCCTTGCTCATAGCTATAGGAACTCTGGCTAATGAGTAAATCAATTAAGTTGCATTGACAATGGGTAAATTAAAATAAGAGTTAGGATCGGGTTATTGACTTGTTATGGATCTGTGACCTAGTCTTCATTAAAGAATAATAAATTAAGCATTAAGTGTTCACTTCACATAGATCATTCAGATGAAACAAGCTTCCTGTACAACTCAGTATATAAAACCGTAAGAGGTAAAAATTTCACCACGAGTCTCACAGTTATTATAAGTCAAGCTGCTGCTGCTAAGTCTCTTCAGTCGTGTCCGACTCTGTGACCCCTTAGACGGAAGCCCACCAGGCTCCCCCAAGCTACATGTATTTATTATTAACAGCATGTCTTTTTAAAGTAGAATTTTTTTCCCTGCCTCAATTACCTCTATTTTTTTTAAATTCCTTTCTATCAATTTCTCATTTTCAGGCTGCACCATTCTAAACCTTATCTTATTTAATTCACTTTTCAAACTACCTCTTATATTTTTTTCTTTTTCCTTTTAACTCAGGGTATTTCTTTCTGTTGTATTTTTCTTCTTTTTATATGGATTTGTTTGTTTGTTTTGATATGTGGTCTGTTGAGAGTTTTTAACTTTTTTTTTCAGTCTATGATTGAATGACTCTATTCATTGTAGCACATTAAAAAAATACCTCTTTTATTTCTTGATGCTTTATATCATCGAAAACATTCAAACTGGCCTTTATCTTCATTCAAGTGTTTTAAAATATTTTTGTATGTATTGCTTCTCATTCTTTAATCCCTCATTTTTCCCTGTAATTTAACACCACATTGATTTAAATAATTTATTTTATGATCTTGACTCTATGAATATTTAGAAACTATATGGGCTGTTTTATAGGAGCTCTGTTACCATACCTTCAGGTCAAGGACTTCTAAGAATTAGCTATGTGATCTCTGCTTTTCTCCCTCAAAGAAAGGTCATCAATTTAGATAAAAGCTACTTTGAGGAGACAGAATCAATACTAATTCCAATAAATGTGAAATATCAGAATTTAATAGAAACCAATTGTGATTTTGAATGTCTCAGGGATATTTGTTTGGTACTTGATAAGGTTAAATAATGCGAAATAATGTAGCTAAGACATTTTATTAATTCCTTTAGCTGAGTACGCAAAGTTACCTTGAATCTGTCCATCTCAGAAATTAATTTTACATAAATACAGATGGAAGAGCAACAGTGCATATGAACTATAAATTTGTACAGAAATGAAGATCTTCTAAGGTTCTATCATCAATCAATGAAATTGAAGGTGAATGTTCTAGAAATTTTTGAAATTAAAGAGAATCCATTAAAAAAGAGAGAGTTTGACACATGGTTAAAATCTTCGTCAAGGGGCCTAAAAGTTGAAGTGTATAAGCAGATTATTGCTACCTATAGAAATAATTTATAGAACAAAATCCTACTGCATCCCAGTGAATAATGTATATTTTACCTAAAATATTGTACATATTTCTCTGATATTAAATTCTTAAAATCATTAATATTTTTATTTAAAAGATTAAACTAATCTTTACCATGTCCTAAGAAGTGGGTACAGAAAGTATCATCATTCCCATATTAAAGTTTGAGAAAAGTACAGCTAATGATTATTCAAATTATTTTGAGAAAATATAGATTTTCCTTACATTAAATCAACAGTGTCAGCAAGCCCATTTTCATTATTGGGTTTCAGAAATTTCATTTTCTTACAGATATAAAGCTGCTTGAGAAAAATACTTTGCAAATCATAAAACTTTACTTGATTTCTCTCTTTGCAGAGCTCTTAAAAGTAATAATCTATTTCAATAAATTTAAAAGATAAGGCCAGGAAATACAACTAAATAAAAATACACTTGTAAAAGTGATATACCTGGTAATCACAAGAGTAATTCCCATGTTGCTGAAAGACCATTTCTAGCTCTTAATTCAGTTATATTTATTACTATGAGATTCATAAAACTCCCTCAAATTTTTATAGATCTTTTAACACACCAATCCTTTGAATAGTAATAGGAGTGGTTAATTTTTTTATGGAGTATTTGCTTGTTTGTTTGTTTTTTGAGGTCAGATTTTATAATATGTTATAATGCACCCAGATTTAGTTTCTAACATCAGACATGTAATATTTGTCATTGTCTTCCATTTGCTTAATGATCTCTCTCCCTTGGGATGTTTTGCTTATAAATATAGAAGCAAGATTTTCACATAAATCATGAAGTGTTTGTTCAATTCTTTCTATTACTTTTCCCTTGCTTTAGTTGTTGCTGCTATATAATCAGTGTTAATTCTTAATGTTTAACTATCATAAGTTTTCCAAAGAGCTGAAAAACTTTCAAATTAGAACACTACTGAAAAACAAGCTAACAACAACAACAAATTAGGAAAAAACTCAAAACGAACAAAAAAATCCACAGAAAAAACAAACCAAAAACCAAAAAACGAGCTACCTATTTGCTGTTTCATCAAAAGTTATCTGTGTTTTAGTCAAGTACAAAATGTAAGTCAATACTTTTCTAGTAAACATATAGAGACCTAACAACAAAATTAGTTAAGTGAAACAAACAACAAAAAAAGAAATAGAGTCAAATCAACAATAAAAGCTTTTCATTGAGGAACCCATTTCATCATTTTAATACAAGCTTACTATTGACATGACTGTACATTTCTCAGCTTCTATTTTATCTACTGCTTGTTCATGTAAGTGATTCTAAAAATATAAGTTCGGGTATACAGGTCTACAAAACAGCTTCAGTAGTTACATGGACTCAAATTATTCCCATATATGCTGGGAAATATTGAGGGCAAAAGAAGAAGGGGGAGGCAGAGGATGAAATAGATAGGGAGTAGCACGGACTCAAAGGACATGAATTTGAGCGAATTCCAGGAGACAGTGGAGGAGAGGGAAGGCTGCTGTGCTGCAGGTGATGGGGTCGCAGAGAGTCAGACAGGACTTAGCAACTGAACAACAATAAAATACTTGTCTCAGTTTCTTTTTTTCTCAAAAGAAATTGCACTCTTCTGATTTTGTAGCCCATTCCTGCCTGTGGTTATAATTTCTACATCAGGATTTTTCATTACTTTCTTCCCTTTCCTTCTGAATCAATGATTCCCACTATGAAAGCAAAATCAGACTATTAAAATATAGGTTGAAAGTGAAAGTGTTAGTCACTCAGACAGGTCTGACTCTTTGCAACCCCATAGACTATAGCCCACCAGGCTCCTCTGTCCATGGAATTCTCTAAGCAAGAATACTGGAGTGGGTTGCCATTTCCTTTTTCAGGGGATTTTTCTGACCCAGGGATCAAAGCTGGGTCTCTGGCATTGCAGGCAGATTCTTTACCAGTTAAGTAATTTAATATATCTTTTACAAATTAACTATAAATACAGCCTCCATATTGCCTACTGATATTCAAGTTTATCCACAAGTTGATAAGTTTTCATTGTGTGCTGTGTGAAGGGTGGAAGAATGTACCACACCCAAATATGCCATTTTGACATAAGGATTATTTTGAGCCAAAGGCCTTTGAAAAATAGCAAAAGCAAGAAGAGTGTTCTGACCTCTTCTTTATCTTTCTGAAAGCAGAAGATAAAACTCACATGGGAAAGATACCCTCCCTGTATCAAAAGGAAAGACACATTCTTAGTAATGAAGATGGGAGTTCAAGTGGAGAGAAGTCTGTACAAACAGATCTTATCAAAATAACTTTTATCTTCCATTGGTTTTTTTCATATTTTTACTTTTCTACCATATTATTTCCTTGTTCATCCTAGTATCAAAGCATATAGATCGGACATCTCGCAGCTCTGTGATTTCTGTCTGGTACTTTAAAATTTTTCTATCTCTTTGTTGAAATGTTCACTTTATTCTCCTGACCTTTTGCTATTATTCAGTTACTAAGTCATGTCCGACTCTTTGTGACCCCATGGACTGCAGCACACCAGGCTTCCCTGTCCTCCACTCTCTCCCAGAGTTTGCTCAAGTTCATGTCCATTGAGTTGGTGATGCCATCCAACCATCTCATCCTCTGTTGCCTCCTTCTCCTCTTGCCCTCAATCTTTCCCAGCATCAAGGTCTATTCCAATGAGTTGGCTCTAGCATCAGGGTGCAAAGGATTGGAGCTTCAGCCTTAGCACCAGTCCTTCCAATGAATATTCAGGGTTGATTTCCTTTAGGATTGACTGGTTTGATCTCCTTGCTGTCTAAGAGACTCTCAAGGATTTTCTCCAGCATCACACTTCAAAAGCATCAGTTCTTTGGTGATCATTCTTCTTTATCGTCCAACTCTCACATCTGTAGATGACTACTGGAAAAGCCATAGCTTTGACCATATGAACCTTTGTTGGCAAAGTGATGTCTCTGCTTTTTAATATGCTGTCTGTTTGTCATAGCTTACCTTCCAAGGAAAGTACATCTTTTTGATTTTTAGTTCTAATTTTTAAAGAAATTCTAAAATTTTTAATTTTAATTTTGTGGTCACAGTTGCCATCCACATTGATTTTGGGGCCCAAGAAAATGAAATCTACCATTGTTTCAACTTTTTTCCCATCTCTTTGCCATGAACTGATGGGACCGGATGCCATGATCCTCATTTTTTGAAAATTGAGTTTTAAGTCAGCTTTTTCACTCTCCTCTTTCACCCTCATCAAAAGGCTGTTTAGTTCCTCTTCATTTTCTGCCGTTAGAGTGGTATCATCTGCATACTTGAGGTTGTTGATATTTCTCCTGGCTATCTTGATTCCAGCTTGTGATTCATCTCTTAACCTTGGATGGGAGAATGTAGCAGGTTAATCACTTATCTCCTTTCCATTTGCAGCAAGGAGTTTTACCTTGCTCTCTTTTTTTGAAGCATTTGCTTCTGTTTCTCCATTCCTTTATTCTCTGTGTTGATTTCTCAAGAGGTATGGATAAAAGAGCCATATCTCCCAGTCTTGACAGAGTGGTCTCATAGAGAAGAGAAACAATATCACTGAGCCCATCACAACCTCTTGGTCACCTCTCAAACCTTTGTGATTATCTAAGCTTCCTTCTTTGTTCTTAGTATCTCTGAGTATATGAACGCGTGTCATGGCCTTTCAGCAACCCAATGGGGAGAACCTCAGTTAACACTTATGTGTAGACTGATTAGAAGCTGGACATTTAGGCAGCATTTTTAAGGTCTGCAAGTCAACGCCTTTCAGGGAAGTACTTGGAGATGGCTGTCCTCATTCATCTCTACTGGAATCACTCAACTAGTTCCTGAATTCCTTTCAAAGGAAATTTATCCATGTGCAGCTACCTATTCAGTTTGCCTGCGGGAAGATATGAGTTCAGGAGCCTCCTATATATCTCACTAAAACTAGGCAAAACAAGAATAAATTAACTGAACAATGCTATTAAAAAAACCCACTTTTGTAAAGATGTGTACCTTGATTTCCACACAAAGCAGACGACTGATACTTTTTTTTGCCTTTTGTGTGAAATGCAAACAACATTGTTCAGTGTTTGACTCTTTTCAACCCCATGGACTACAGCATACCAGGCTTCCCTATCCTTCATTATCTCCTGGATTTTGTTTGAACAACATTAATGTGGGGGGAAAAACCCAACCAAATAAAAACCAATCATTTGCAAATGGTTCTCATAAAAATGCAATCTTTTAAATGCATGTAAACTTCAATTTTGAAATTGATACCAAACTAAAAACATAATATAGGGAATATTAGCTGATATTGTGTGTTATAAACATAAGAATTTTGTAGCTTTGATGGGTCATTTATCTTAGTTTTCTCCCTAGATAACCAAGGTTAATGGTAAAAATCTAACCTTGTCCTTTTCAGTGTTGTTGTAAGTAAGGTAATTCATAAAGATTATGTAACTCTGTATGACTATGTTCTTGTTGCTGTTGCTGCTAATATCACCACCATCATCCAAGTATGAAGTTAAGTACTAATTATTTCTAGTATCTGGAAAGGAAATATATTCACTTTTTGAATAGATATCAAGATACAAATGGCAATAATCAATCCTGTTCACCAGATTGGGCAGTTCTTAAAGTGAAATTGTTCCAGAGACAATGCAGAGTTTAAAATATTGGTGCTCAGCAGTACACTTTGGATTTAAGATGCTTAACTGTTTTACTATATTAAACCTTTTTACTCTTCCTTATTTCTCTCTTTACCATCTGGCTCCTAAGCTCATATATTATCATTTTGTTGGTGGTGGTGTTTTTGTTTTTGACAACTCTAGATGGGGGTCAAGTACGAAGGGCATAATTCTTATTTCAACTCCCACCTTTGCATGTGACACTTTCAACATTTCCAAATGTCCAATCAGAGGTGAACTAGAGATTCTTCAGGTAGCACGGATCTGCCAACTTTTTAAAAGTGTCAGCTATAAATTGGCACTTGCCATGGATGCTTGCTGTCTACCTCTACAAGGATTAAATCACATGCTGCTGCAGTTGCTGACCTTCAACACTCCTTGAAGGAGTTCAGGGTGAAGAGCAGAAATGAGGCACTCTGTGATCAGGGAAAACTGCCAGGACAGGTCTTCAGGTAGTTAGATATTCTCGGGAGCTGATTTATGAGCCCAATTCTTATATTGTCTCATATGTAAAAAAGCACTAAAATCCTTCATGGTGATGATTATTTCTCCTGACTACCAGAAGCTTCATGATTCCAGCAAAAACCTTCTACAAAAAAAATCTGTGCTCAATGCATTTACTCCCCCTTCACCAAAATCACATGTATCCTGACCATCCCCCTACCTCTTTGGAGCAGTTTCTCAGAGCTACCTAAGGTGCTATCTCCCTGGTACCAGTCCCCATTTTGCCCCAAATAAAACTTAACTTGCAATTCTCACATTGTGCATATTTTTAGTTGACAAAAGTAGGTGCAATAACTCAAACACCATTTAGATGAAGTTATGGGGAATCTTGGTGATTTTAAGCTATTTGATAGATTTGAGTTAAACTAATTCTATGATTCACGGTGCACCTTTTAAAGGGAGTGAATTTCAGAAATACCATATTTATTCTTTTCAGCAAAATTCTAAATTAACCATCTAGGAAAAGGAGACCTTAATAAAGCCACATAGTGGAAGTGAAAGTGTTAGTCACTCAGTTGTGTCCAACTCTTTGCAATCCCACGGACTGTAACCTGACAGGCTCCTCTGTCCAGGGAATTCTCCAGGCAAGAACACTGGAGTGAGTAGCTAGCTATTCCCTTTTCCAGGAGATCTTCCTGACCCAGAGATTGAACCCAGATCTCCTGCATCCAAAGCAGATTCTTTACTATCTGAGCAACCCAGGAAGCCCTATTCATCCATAGTTATAGATTATTATTACCTTAGTTGCTATTGTGGTTCAATCTTCAAAAGGAAATAATACATGACTACACTTAATGTTAACCTTGGTACATGATAAAAATGTTACCCAAAGCCTCTCGATAAATATTGCTTTTTAACAGACAGGCATAATTAAAAAAAAAAAAAACAAGAAGCTTCATTAACCTAATGAAGGGATTGATTCTCCCAAACAACTTCCAAATTGAATACCTAGCTTGGATTTAATATCCCCTTTTCCCCTAAGATAATGTATTCAGTTACAGTTTTCTTCCATAATGAAAATTTTTATAAATAATTGAGCATTGATCTTCATGATCTAAGACCTAACAGATCAATCTTGCCCAATGTCTGTGAACATATGCAAGACTGTTTTTGTTTCATAAATAATTATACCACTATATACTTTCAATTGTATTTTAATTCATTTGTGGCATATAGATTTCATAATCATGTTAGTCATTCAGTCGTGTCTGACTCTGCAACTGCACGGACTGTATCCTGCCAGACTCCCCTGTCCAAAGAATTCTTCAGGCAAGAATACTGGAATGAGTAGCTCTTCCCTTATCCAGAGGATCTTTCCAATCCAAGGATCAAACCCAGGTGTCCCAAATTGCATGCAAATTCTTTACCATCTGAGCCACTGGGAAAACTCAATTGTCAATTCCTCCTTCAGGTCTTAATTGAATCAGTGACCTAAGAATCACTTAATCATAAGAGATTCTTAATCATGAGTGATATAAAATCGTATTCCTGGATGAGAAAATTTCCTGTCTCTTGCTACTGCCTTGACAGATTCCCACATTTCCCCAAATGCTAAAATACCTACCTGATACTGATTTTGAGTGATATGATAGTAATAAAGCATTATTCCTGACTGGAAGTCATTTTGCTTGCATATCAATCTTGCTGTATTTGAATGCATACAAGGAATACTAATCATTGTACTGTATGTCTTTAATCTCTGTCATAAAGAAGTAACTTTATTTGCATATGTAAGATATTCAATAATATTTGCGTAAAGGGAAAGTCAGACACTTTGATTACTAGTAAACTTTTTATAGTTTATAAGGCTCTATACTTAAGTTTCCTCCTTAATTACTTTTTTTTTTTTGCCAAGTTGAGATTTTCCTCTCATTTTTATGCCTCCCATTCTGGAGGGTATACTGGTAATAGCTACTATTCAAGAAGACACCTCAATCAAAATTTGACAATCAATGGATTAACAAACTTTTAATTTAGGACTATATTCCAAAAATTCTCAATCCATACAGGTAAAAGCTGAGTTATTTACCTCTTTAACTCTAGTATTTTTCTGCTGTCCATTCTTAGATGATAAATAATAATAAAGTATCTGCTGTTTATCATACAGTATACAAAATTTTTCAAATCTTGTTTAATGAAGAGTTGAAACAAAGTTTTAAAAAAGAAGCTACAAAACAAGTTACATCTTTAGAAAAATTTTGGGTGAGCAATGCTCCTTTGTGTTCTGTCCCTGCTTTCTTCAATTCTCCCACAATTAATCTGAAAAGTGTGAAAATCTGCAATCACTGCCTGTCTATGAAAAATGTCACAAAACTTCTGTGTTCTAAGGCATGAAACAGGCTAGACCAGATAAATGTGGCTGAGTTTTATTACGGTTTTCACTATAGTTATCAATCTCTCCCACAGTGACATTTTTTTGAATATCATACTGCTGGCAATCCACCTGCTACTTTCTTTATTTTTCTCCTGATCACACTAAATCTCTGCAGATCAATATCCTGTCTTTTCATCTATCAATCTAGCCAATAAAGTTCTATAATCATTAACATTCACCTTTCTGCACTTTGGTGACTATTTTTATAAGCTTTTCTTCATAGTTAACAATCTTGTTTAAATGTTCCAAACTAATTTCAGTTTAATAGGCTGTAAGCTACAATAGGGCTTCCTTGGTGGCTCAGATGGTAAAGAATCTGCCAGGATACCTGGATTTGATACCTGGGTCAGGAAGATCCCCTGGAAAAGGAATTGTCTATCCACTACAGTATTCTTACCTGGAAAATCCCATGGACAGGGGAGCCTGGTGGGCTACAGTCCATGGCGTGGCAAACAATCAGTCACGACTGAAGCAACTTAGCATGCGTGCAGGCTAACAATAAGATATAGAAGAATTGAAGGAACTAAATGGGTTACCCAGCCTGCAAATATATTTAACCTATGGAATTTGCTACTTTTTATTTTCCAAAATAATTTGGGTTCACCTCCCTCTGCCGTTTGTCATCGGCCATATGTCTGTAGACACATTTCAGACTTGTGCAAGTTTTGGGGATTCTATCACGCTATTTTACGTCACAGGAAACCATCATCACCACAGCGCTGCTCTGAAGTACCCAAGTTACTATTTATTTATGAAATGTTTTGAGTTCTCTTATAAACCTGAGAACTCAGAAGTGATTATCTCCATTTTGCATGTGAACTAATGAAGAATTAAGAAGGTTAAATAGCTTCCCAAGGTAAGATACTTGCTAAGCCAGAACCTGTAGCAAACCAACCAGATTCCAAATTCATGCCCTGTATAGTTTTTACTTTTCTCAGTAAGGGTGCCTTTCAGGCCTGCCTTAAATGGAATAGGATGATAATAATATGTTTTATTTGAACCTGTTAA
The DNA here is from genome assembly GCA_006410615.1 of Neotragus moschatus. Taxonomy (NCBI): domain Eukaryota; kingdom Metazoa; phylum Chordata; class Mammalia; order Artiodactyla; family Bovidae; genus Neotragus; species Neotragus moschatus. Next base: position 1,071,474 of record SJYA01002375.1, on the reverse strand, counting down.
CCCTGTTAAGTTAGTCTCTTTTTACATCTCACAGTACTTGTGTTTCGAAAGTTTGAATGAATGGACCAAGGCCACAAAGTTGGTTTATGGTTTAGACTAGAATTCAGGTTTTCTGAGCAGAAATTCAGCATGTGTTCTATAGTTATTATGTGACTTATCACTGTTTCAATGTCCCATATTTGACTCGGCACACATTTTCAAAGCATGAGTCTCACAAAGAGTTTATCACAGTCAGATATGAGGGGAAAGATGAGTTTGCTATTTTGAATTTCAGGACAATTATTCTTCCAAAATATATTTGAAAGAGGAAAATCAATACTAGGGAATATATGTTACTATTCAGTTAGATACATTTCAAATTCTTAGTTTTCCAAGGTTTCAGTTCAGTTCAGTTCAGTCTCTCAGTCGTGTCTGACTCTTTGTGACCTCATGAACTGCAGCACTCCAGGCCTCTCTGTCCTTCACCAACTCCCGGAGTCCACCCAAACCCATGTCCATTGAGTAGGTGATGCCATCCAACTATCTCATCCTCTGTTGTCCCCTTCTCCTCCTGTCCTAAATCGTTACCAGCATCAGGGTCTTTTCAAATGAGTCAACTCTTCGCATCAGATGGCCAAAGTATTGGAGTTTCAGCTTCAACATCAGTCCTTCCAATGAACACCCAGGACTGATCTCTTTTAGGATGGACTGGTTGGATCTCCTTGCAGTCCAAGGGACTCTCAAGAGGCTTCTCCAACATCATAGTTCAAAAGCATCAATTCTTTGGTGCTCAGCTTTCTTTAAAGTCCACTTCTCACATCCATACATGACTACTGGAAAAGCCATATCCTTGACTAGACAGACCTTAGTTGGCAAAGTAACGTCTCTGCTTTTGAATATGCTGTCTCGGCTGATCATAACTTTCCTTCCAAGGAGTAAGTGTCTTTGCTGCAGTCACCATTGCAGTGATTTTGGAGCCCAGAAAAATAAAGTCAGCCACAGTTTCCACTGTTTCCCCATCTATTTCACATGAAGTGATGGGACCAGATGCCATGATCTTTGTTTTCTGAATGTTGAGCTTTCAGCCAACCTTTTCATTCTCCATTTTCACTTTCATCAAGAGGCTCTTTAGTTCCTCTTCACTTTCTGCCATAAGGGTGGTGTCATCTGCATATCTGAGGTTATTGATATTTCTCCCAGCAATCTTGATTCCAGCGTGTGCTTCTTCCAGCCCAGCATTTCTCCTGATGTACTCTGCATATAAGTTAAATAAGCAGGGTGACAATATACAGCCTTGATGTACTCTTTTTCCTATTTGGAACCAGTCTGTTGTTCCATGTGCAGTTCTAACTTGCTTCCTGACCTCCCCTCCTACATATAGGTTTCTCAAGAGACAGGTCAGGTGGTCTGGTATTCCCATCTCTTTCAGAATTTTCCAGTTTATTGTGATCCACACAGAAGGTAAAGATAGCCTTGCCCAATATGTATATGGAGGTAGGGATCCTGGGTGGGGGGAGTCTGCACTTAACCTGCATTATGGAATTGGGTTTCGCCCTGGGGGTAAGGGATGCTCTTTCTCCACATTTCCCATTTAGAACCCTGGATAGTAGCCATGTCCCAAGTTGTACTATATCTGCCTAGTTTTTTCATTGTTCAGTTGCTCACTTGTGTTTGACTCTTTGCGACCACATGGACTGCAGCACTCCAGGCTTCCCTATCCTTCACTATCTCCTTGAGTTGCTCAAATTTATGTCCCTTGAGTCAGTGATGCTACCTAACCATCTCATTGAGCAAGGACACAAAGTAGCAGGAAGCAGAGGGACGTCTGGATGTTTAATTAGTCATCCTGAGCCACTCAGGGTTCCTCTTGGGATGACACCTACTTGGGAACAACTGGCTCACCCCCAGGAGAGTGTGGCAGTGGGAAGTGATTCTGTAGCCGAGGCTGTTGAGCATGAGTCAACGGGCTCAATGAAGGATGAAGCAGAGGGTCTATGGTATAGCCAGCAGGACCCGAGCAAGGCTGACTCAGTCAGGAGCACTGTTATTAACCAGTCAAGCATGGGGAGAGAGCAGGCTTCTCAGACCTTCAGCTGCAAATGCCAACATTTACCTGGTGGCCTGTAGCCCACCAGGCTCTCTGTCCATGAGATTCTCCAGGGAAGATTATTGGAGTGGGTTACCATTTCCTTCTAGCGGAATCTTTCTAGACCAGGGATCAAACCTGTATCTCCTGCACTGGCAGGCAGATTCTTTACCACTGAGCCACCTGGTAAGTCCAAAATATAGGTCTAGTTGAGCAAAAATTGATTAGATAAATTAACAAGTGAATAAATGTTTCAAAGAAGATATAATGGAAAAGTCAGTACTTTGAGCTAGACTCTGTAGGATAATAAATAGGAATGAATGAAATGTGGCCACAGCAGCAGCAGGGTCACTGGAACTAGAAAGTATGGGACAGTTCAGCTCAGTTCAGTTTAGTGGTTCAGTCATGTCTGACTCTGCAGCCCCATGGACTGCAGCATGCCAGGGCTCCCTGTCCATCATCAGCTCCCAGAATTTACTCAAACTCATGTCCATTGAGTCAGTGATGCCATCCAACCATCTCCTCCTCTGTCATCCCCTTCTCCTCCTGCCTTCAATCTTTCCCAGCATCAGGGTCTTTTCAAATGAGTCAGTTCTTGGCATCAGGTGGCCAAAGTATTGGAGTTTCAGCATCAGTATCAGTCCTTCCAATGAATATTCAGGACTGATTTCCTTTAGGATGGACAGGTTGGATCTCCTTGTAGTCCAAGGAATCTCAAGGGTCTTTTCCAACACCACAGTTCAAAAGCACCTATTCTTCAGTTCTCAGCTTTCTTTATAGTACAGCTCTCACATCCATACATGACTACTGGAAAAAACCATAGCCTTGATTAGATGGACCTTTGTTGGCAAGGTAATGTCTCTGCTTTTTAATATGCTATTTAGTGACTTAGCAGCAGCAGCACCAGGTCGGTCATAAGTTTCCGTCCAAGGAGTAAGCATCTTTTAATTTCATGGCTGTAGTCACCATCTGCAGTGATTTTGGAGCCCAAAGAAATAAATTTTATCACTGTTTCTATTGTTACCCCATCTATCTGCCACGAAGTAATGGGACTGGATGCTATGATCTTAGTTTTCTGAATGTTGAGTTTTAAGCCAACTTTTTCACTCTCCTCTTTCACTTTCATCAAGAGGCTCTTTAGTTCTTCTTCACTTTCTGCCATGAGGGTGGTGTCATCCACATATTTGAGGTTATTGATATTTCTCCCTGCAATCTTGATTCCAGCTTGTGCTTCATCCAGCCCAGCATTTCTCATGATGTACTCTGTATATATCTTAAATAAGCAGGGTGACAACATACAGCCTTGGCATACTCCGTTCCCTATTTGGAACCAGTCTGTTGTTCCACATAGGAATAAAAAGTAGTCTGCCATTGCATAAGGTCACAAAACTTGTAAACAGACTTTTGTAGAAGTCTTTCTTCTTTCACATATTCTCTGCATGAATGTACAAGAGAGAATTAATGCTCTGTTCCCCAGTTTCCTAATTGAAAAATAAAAAATATTTTTGCACTATCTTTCAAGATTGTTGGTAGGACTAAATTAAATCATTCATATGTACATATAATTTAGCACTGAGCAGGCCTTCTTAAGTCCTGCTTGAGAAATAGTTATATGTGTGTGGTTTGATCTAAAGTTTGGAATGCAACCGGGACAAGACTTCAAAATCACGATAAATATCCAGTCAGGATATTATGCCATGGGTGGTGTTGATGTGGTGAAAGTTTACAAGATGAGAATGTGACCTTGATCTCAGCCATATACCACCAGGAATGTAGCTTTTGTTTATCGATCTTTGCAGCAAGTGACTACGCTGTGTTTCAGTACCAGAATGTTTGAACTTAGAGGATTCGAGTTTGGGTTAGGTAATTTGAAGGAGGACGTTGGGCTTTTCTCTGAACTAAATGCTACCAAGAAATGGGGTTAAGATTGGGTATCTTTACAAATCTAATCCAGAGGGAGCGAAAACTAGAGCAAGAATAAAGTCATAATAGGCAAAGACACAACAGTCACATATATTAGCCATTATATGGGCTGCTTAATCATTTTTTGTGATTTGGGCGATGTTAATATTTTTCTATGTTGAGACAAGATTATCAAGTGGCCTTGATTTTGTGTTGATACTCGAGTCCAAGAGTAGCCTTGTCTGTTATCGATGTATTGTGAAGTTGTCTATGTTCAATTGTAGACCAGTAAATTCTAGCTGGGAATGCCAGATCAGCATTCACAATACTGGAGTGAGTTGCCGTGCCCTCCCACAGGGGATCTTCCCAACCTAGGGACTGAACCCACATTTCTTATTTTACCTGATATCAGCCATGAAATAGCTCCCTTTATTTCTATCACGTATCAATTTTTTTGTAAGACCTTATTAAAAACAAACAAACAAACAAACACAAGGACTGCCTCCTGGCTTTTCACAGCTTGCATGATCTAAAACTCTTCATTCTGGGCAGAGATGACTGTAGGTTGATATGTCTCTTGCTTCCTAGCAGGCTGTTTCAAATGTATATTGTTGGCCCCGACTCAGCCTTTGCCTATGGTTATGGCAATACTTTGTTGAAAAGTGAACAATTATTCAAGCTCAGTGCTCACAGCAACCATCACTTTGATAGCTTTTCTCCCCATTATGCTCCCAGGATGCTCCCTTATTAAGCAGAATGGTTTAAATGAAGAAATGATTACAGCAGGGAACGTGGCTTTCCAGTCGTATTTGCTTTGTAAGTTCATTGGTCTCCTAGTATCTTTCAGATACTAATATTTTATCTATTAAGAGATATATTCTGGCAAGAGGACTTCTTGGCTGTGAAGAAATGGAACTAGCATATTGGTTTTCATGCTTTCCCATTCGTGCTCATCATCCTCAGTCACTCAGTCATGTCCAGCTCTTTGCGACCCTGTGGACTATAGCCTGCCAGGCTCCTCTCTTCATGGGGTTATCCTGGCAAGAATACTGGACTGGGTTGCCATTTCCTTCTCAAGGGAATCTTCCTGACCCAGAGATCAACCTTATGTCTTCTGCATTAGTGGGCAGATTCTTTGCCACTGAGCCACTCGGGAAGCTTTCACATTTCACATTACTAACACCAAAAATACACTTTCATAAATTTTGTGTAACTAGAAGGCATTTTCTCTACAGCTGATTCAAAGTGCTAGTTGTGCCTAGCTTGTTTTTTGGCCACACCATGGCACTCAAGATCTTAGTTCCCTGACCAGGAATCCAACCCTTGCCGCTGCAGTGGAAATGCAGAGTCCTAACCGCTGAACTGCCAGGGAATTCCCTTGTATGTAGCTTGTCTATTCTGGGTCATTAACTGACATGTGTGTGTGCATGCCAAGTCTCTTCAGCCATGTCCAACTCTGCAGCCCCATGGGCCGTGGCCTGCCTTGCTCCTCTGTCCATGGGATGCTCCAGGCAAGAATACTGGAGTGGTTGCCATGCCCTCCTCCCGGGCATCTTCCCAACTCAGGGATCAAACCTGCATCTTTTATGTCTCCTGCATTGGCAGGCAGGTTCTTTATCATTAGTGCCACCTGAGAAGCCCAACATAATCTTATGTGCAGGTTATAAGTATTTTGTTGCTTAGGGTTATTTGCTCCCTGGTGTTTATTCTCAAGTACCTACATTATTATAAAGAATTTGACAATAGGACCATGGTCTCTTTTAGTCTAAAATCAGTTTTGCTTACATGTATATGCTGGTCAATATCTATATAGTAACTTTGGTGCAGTTTCTGGCAACAAATTTTATTTCAAAAGGTACTCAAGTTCCCATATTAAATTCTTTCAAGGATTTGTCATATGTTCTAGAAATTGAACTTATTAATAATAGAAGTTATCTATGATCTGGGTGATCTGGGTCCCAGATGTGTTTCATGAGCCTCACACCCCTGACAGTCTGGATCACCATCTAAAAGGTAAGCTCAGTATTAGGTCACCCATGTTCCCTTCTCTTATTACCATGGTGACCTAAGCCAAGTCTCCCTTGACTTTACTTTTCATCTCATTCTTTATCCTTAATGACTTTCCGCTAGGACTCCTATTTCCTCCTAAATGAGTACGACTGCATTATTAATCTATTCAAAATATGTGTCATATCTCCTAGCTTGAATTGACACATCATGGTAGAAAGCAATTTCTCTCGTGAGTAGAGGTACTTGCTTTCTGAAGTGAAAGTGAAAGTTGCTCAGTCGTGTCCAACTCTTTGTGACCCCATGAACTGGAGCCTGCCATGCTGCTCTGTCCATGGAATTCTCTAGGCAAGAATATTGGAGTGGGTAGCCATACCCTTCTCCAGGGGGATCTTCCCAACCCAGGGGTTGAACCTGGGTCTCTCACTTTGCAGGCAGGTTCTTTACTGTCTGAGCCACCAAGGAAGCTTTCTATACACCCATAAACACCTGGTTACAGAGGTCGGTTCAGTGTCCACCTGGACCAAAATCCCATTTAGATTTTTACTTCTTTAAACTAGAACACCTGTTAGTGTCTTCCAGCTCCCAAACTCTGCTTAGAAAATTGTGATTCCTACCTTTTTTTTTTTTTTTTACAGTGAAGCAGCAACTTTATTTAAATTCCTTGTACTTCCTTTTCACATCTGATTAAGGAAGGCCATCAGTTCTAAGAGTGGCCAATTTATGAGTAGACCAGAGACTGAAGATATAGATAAAATTTAACAAAATAAAAGGCCAAGCAATGCCCTCTCTGAATAATTTGAATGATTCATAGAACTCACTGGAAATCCAGGGGCTAAGAAAGCAATTTAAAATGCCTAGTTTTGGAAATCCCTACTTCTACGAATCAGGAAATCAAGGAGAAACTGATGTCATTTGAAAATTATGCCTTTTTTGAGGTATGATATTTTTCTTTAAAACTTTTTATTGTGGCAAAAGTCACATAACATAAAACATACTATTTTAACCATATTTAACTGTACATTTCAGTGGCACTAAGTATATCCACATGGTTGTGCAGCTCTCATCATCGTTCATCTCCAGAAGTTTTCACCTTCCTAAATGGAAACTCTGTCCCTATTAAACTCTAACTCCCTCTCCCCCCTCCCCACCCCTACCCCCAGCCCCTGGCATCTACCAATGTACTTTCTAACTATGAGTTTGACTATTCTAGGTACCTCATTATACAAAGTGGAATCAGACATTCTGCATCTAGTTGTCTTACCACCAGGAGTTGGGTGGGAAATGAAAGCTAGACAGATTGATGAAGGCAGAGGAAGGGTTATGTCTATAGAAAAAAGTTTGAGATTTGGGAAGATTTGAAAAACAGATATGTAGGGAAAAAAAGAGACCTTGAATACAAATCTGGGCAGAAATAAAAGCAGAGCAGAGATGCATACAGGCAGGTCTAATTCTTCTTGAAGAGAGTATCAAAAGGGGTGAGCTGATTTAATGGATATTAAATCAGGAAACTGATCAAGAGAAAAACAAGAAATCTCCATTAATGACCTGAAATTACTCCTCAAATACAGGAAACAACTGAGAGCCATTCTCTCAAAGCAATGCAAAATAAGAGTTCTCAGGAAGGAAACCACCCCTATAAGATGGGATCTACTCCAAGTGGTTACATAATATCTGGGATGGTTTGAGAGGTAAAGACAAAACCAGCCTGGGATTATTAAAGCATTAATGTTCAAGCTTCAAATATTTATATGGGGAAGTAGCTATTTCCCTTGATGAATACACTCTGGAAATATATGGAATCAGGGTTACAAAGGCACTGAGAAGATTAGACATATTTTTTAAGCTGACAAGTATGGTCAATGCTAGATTGAGCCTATCCCTTTTTGGGGTGTTAGTCTAATGGCTGGGCTTCTGGGGTGGCTCAGTGGTAAAGAATCTGCCTGCAATGCAGGAGTCGCAGGAGATGCAGGTTCAATCCTTAGGTCGGGAAGATCCTTTGGAGGAGGGCATGGCAACCCCTCCAGTGTTCTTACCTGGAGAATCTCATGGTCAGAGGAACCTGGTGGGCTACAGTCCATGGGGTCACAAAGAGTCACACATGACTAAAGCAACTTAACAAGCACATTAATGGCTACTGGATTTACAGAATGTTGGTTCTACATGTTGGTCCCTGTGTGGTGGTAGGTGTAAAAGGTTGAACAAGATTAATGCTGCACATGTAGAACTGAGTCTACATTTCAGGAACAAATGGTGAAAGAGTGGTGGGAAAAGTAAAAATAGAAGCTTGTTATGATGGTTTTCTTTTAAAACCTCTTTGAACCCATTACCTTATAATATCCACAGACATCTTTTTAGCCAAAACTGGATCTTTTGGTCAGTCTTGCATGAAAGCTTCTGAGAAGTAAGTAGGTTAGCAAAATTGAGGTTCTATTTAATACATATCATGGGAATAAGGAATATTGCTGTGCTCAGTCACTTCAGAAATATCCAACTCTGCAACCCTATGGACTGTAGGTTCCTCTGTCCATGTGATTTCCCAGGTGAGAAAACTGGAGTGGGTTGCCATGCCCTCCTTCAGGGAATCTTCCCGACCCAGGGATCGGACCCAAGAGTCTTTTGTGTCTCCTGCATTGCAGGTGTATTCTTTCTTGCTGAGCCACCAGGTAAGCCCATAATTTATGTTATAGTAAAAATTGTGTGAACAAAGACTGAGGTTAGCAAAATTAGGACTCATCCATTCCAAATCTCTCACTATGAATGATCACACAAAACAAAGTCATAAGAGTGTGTTAGCAAAAGAATTTCAGATACAGAAGACAAGGATAAAGAAAAAAATAAGGAGATCTAGTAAATAATAATAATATGCCAGTCCTACATGAGGTCAAAAAGTCAGTTTAAATATCTAAAATCCAGCTGAGTTTTACTCATAGGGGTAAGGACATTACGGGGGAATTAGACCATTGGAGACATCATTCACTATTGCATAGAAATATGTACCCAAAAAGAAACCCTTCTCAAAATTCAAGACATGAAAGAAAACTAAGCAAAGATTGTGCCTTGAAGAGCAGATAGCTGAGTTATTGGTAGTTATCGGGGCTCCTGGGGCATGGGTTTCATAACCATCAAAAACAGCTTCCTATAAGTGATTTGCTGAGAATGCAGCTCTGGCTGTGGGACTGGAGGAACTCTGCCTTGGAGGCTCAAAGCAATTATATTGCAAGAGTCAGTAGTTGCAAAATTATGATGAAACTAGAGTAAAAATGCATTCTAATCAAGGAAGTGTTGGGGGAGGTGGTGGGGAGGTTGCCACCACACAGATTCCATACCCAGTACAGCATCAGGTCACTGGCTAATCCATGTTCAAAGGAAAACTACAAATTAAGATATTTTTGAAAGCACAAGATGAAAATAAACCCTGAAGAATGGACTCACCACCCTGCAAATTTGAACTCCCTGAGATAGCAGGATTATTCTAATGCTACACACTGAGGAGAATTTTTCTTCAAGCGAGAGAATATAAATAGTACCATAATTAATTCCATGGTGAGATATTTCTTCTCATTGAATTTTAATCCATGAGTCTTGAAGGCTGGACCCATGGGATAGAATAATTGGCAAAGTGGTGAACCTGAAATAAAGAATTTTCTCGGTTTTCTCTCTCCTCCATTGCTCAGATATTAAGTCTAAGGCAACAGTAACGTGGGTCTAGATTAATTGTGTTTTTGGAAGCTTTCTTTTGCTTGGGGTAACTGCTATCAGACCTGGGGATTGGCTTATTGTCTTCATTTTGTGTGTGTGGCTTCATGCTAAGACATTCCTTTGTTCCCAATGCATGCTTCAGTCTTTTTACAAATGGGGGCACATAAGAGACTTAGCAGGAGTAATTCAATCTCAGAGGCACTGCACAGCTATATCCTTTCCAGGGAGAGACAGACAGGTTGAAGCTGTTTAAATTCCTCACTCTGGCATCTGATTTAGAATTCTGCTCTCTGGCTGAGAATTAGCAGGGTTAAAAAAAAAATTGGCAACGATGATTTCTGGACTAAAATGAAGATTTTGGACTTTCTTTGAACTTAATATTTAAAGGCAAGATCATTTTGTTTTGGAATTGGTTGTATTCACATATTAACCTGAGGATTTTGATCTTTGATTTCTATGGACTTAGATTGGTAGGATCTTATTCTTGGCATCTTAGGTTCTCCCATGCATATGATAATGAGGAGTGTTTATATTTAAATTTGGGATATCTCTGTATTGCTGACATCTTGGTATTAGAATGTTTTAATGGTGTCATTTGATTTAACAGAATGACTTACGGTGAAGTCATCATACAATGTGGCTGGGCATACGTTGAGAATAGGTAAAAATGAGAATAAAGATTACTTTTCTGCTCTAGGGGACAGCAGTGTGTGCATTTAACACATGGTGCTGACGGTTTAGTTGCGAAGTCTTGTTCAACTCTTGTGACCCCATGGACTGTAGCCCACCAGGTTCCTCTGTCCATAGGATTTCCCAGCAAGAATACTAGAGTGGATTGACATTTCCTTCTCAAGGGGATCTTAATACTGAACCATTTTAGACTCCTGTGGAGCCAAAAGCTAAACTTCTCCTGGAAGCAAAAGGAAACTCAAACAGCAGCAATGGGTATTTGAGGTATGGACTCAGAAAAGATGAATGAAATGGTCTTCATGGAGTGTTGCTTGCCTCTCCTGGGAGGACTGTCCACAGTCAGTGGGATAGACCAAAGAGTTAAGTATGATCAGTTAAGCAAACAATTGTAATGCAATTGGGAGAATTTTTAGTTTTCTGGTCTACTTTTTCAATATGGGAGAGCTTCCTCTACAGTAACACGGCTGCTCTATCCCTCCACCTCTTCTTATTCTCCTTTATGAGAGAAATAAATTACATATTGTAGGAGAAAGTGAAAGTGAAAGTCACTCAATAGTGTCTGACTCTTTGCGACCCCATGGGATACAATCCATGGAATTCTCCAGGACAGAATACTGGAGTGGGTATCCTTTCCTTTCTCCAGGGGATCTTCCCAGGGATTGAACCCAGGTCTGCTGCGTTGTGGGTGAATTTTTTACTAGCTGAGCCAGAAGGGAAGCCCATATTATAGGGGTGGGGGATTAAAAGAAACATTTGGGCACAAACAGCCCAGCTTGTAGAGGATTGGATAGTACCACCCACTCCCAATTCACGGTCCACTTGAACCACTCCGGGTCTAAGAATGAGACCTTTTTTGGAAATATGTTTTTTTCAGATACAATCAAGTTAAAATGAGGTCATGCTGGATTAGGGTGAGCCTTAAATCTAATGATGATATCCTTCTAAGGAAAAGAGAGGGCAAACAGAGGCATCAGGGAAGAAAGTCCACGTGTTGATGGAGGCCCAGCTTGGAAGGACGCAGCTACAAGCCAAGGAACACCAGGCATTGCTGGAGACACCAGAAACCTGGGTAGAGGCAAGAAGGTGCCTTCTCTAATATCTTCAGAGTGAGCATGGCCCTTCGGATATATTGATTTCAGGCTTCTAATCTCCAGACCTGTGTGGGAATGAAGATCTATTGTCTGAAGCCATCAAGTCTGTAGTGATTTGTTACAAAATTAATGAGGTCAGCAACTCTATTTCCAAATATTTTAATTGCTTCCAGGCCTGTTGATATTAAATAACTTTTAAAATTTTGAAATAGAATCCGATATTCTCTTCCACTCTCCACTAATTCTTCAAAATTTGAATCGTAACTAGTGACGGTATAAGACATTCACCATTTCAATGACACTTAGAGACAATATCCATTTCTTTAGCTTACAAATTTGACCTCATGGTCACTAAGAATATGCCATAGTCACTGAATCCTGAATATCAGGAAGAAGGATTACAAAAGTTATTGTCCCAGGAATATTATTGTTTGTCTGTTTGCTTTGACCTAAAATTTTTCATTTACAAGTGACAAATCGGGAAAGCTAAAACTGAAAAAAATACTTCCATAGATATTCCTATTGAAAACAAAGAAGTTATTGCTTATAAATTTCATAGGTCACTATTGAGGAGAATTAATCTCTGTAAAGAAAATCTATTTTCAAAACAGGTGTACATTTAAATATGAGTATTATATGCTAAAGGGAGGTGTCACTATGAGTCTGTGCTAGGTTTATTGTTACTAATGCCTACAACAAACAATGAATTTGCATTCCAGAGGATGGAATGCCAGGATCTAACAGAAATTGACTGGTTTGTGTCTACTAAGCGAAGTCCCAGAAATGTGCACTAGGAGAATGACAGGGATAATGAGATGAGTAAATTGTTTGGAGATCTGAAAGTAGGATAATCTTATCAGGACTAGAATAGAATGGTCACGGAGGATATCAAAATGAAGAATATTAACTGACCAGGGGCAAATCAGCTAGGAAAACCAGGAAATGAGAACATCAGAATTGCTGATCAGAAACAAGACACAGAAGATTAAAGGGGATTTTTATGAAGGATGACTGAAAATAATATAAAATGGTGGCTAAGCAACCTGCACAAATATGAATAGGGTTAATATGACCAGGTTAAAATAAGGTTGAGAGTCTCATAGGTTATATCCACCACTTCCAGGTCCTGTAGAAATGTCACAGTTGCTTAGTCTTGTCTCAGTCAGCAGACTGACCTCCATGCCAATATCATATAAAACAGGCCATTCACTCCCTTTGTTCTTAATTCCACATTGAATTCTTACACTGACCCAACTCTCCAACTTTCTGTACTTTTCCTGTTGTTTCTGAGTTCTGATCTTGCAACTCCTTTTCCAATTACAGTTTCCTTTTTTTCCAGATTTTGTCTCAGCATCACGGCCCATGCTCTCCTTTTGTTTTGCCCCTGACCATGAGGTGGATATCTTCTTTGCCTCAGCTGCTATGAGTTACTCTGGAAACAACCTGGAAGATTCAGCCAGGATTTGAGACCTTATACGTCAGCAGACACCCTTGAAGACAGGTGTGCAGGACATTTTCAGAGGATCCAGGTCATGAGAGAACCCTCAAATCAGAGCCAATTTCTGGGGAGAACTTCTAAATTCAAACCTGAGCCCTACATTTCGTAGAGGAATAGTGATATGGTGAAAACTCTTTTTAATATTCTTACTTTATCTTTTGGTAAAAGCCCCATGTTTCTACTCTCACAAAATGATCCAAAGCCCATTTAACTCTTCAAGTTAATGCATAATTCACAATTATTTTGCTGCCTTTATGCAGCGTTTCCCAGGTGGTTCAGTGGTAAAGAATCTGCCTGTCAATGAAGGAGATGCAGGTCAGATCCCCGGGTCGACAAGGTCCCCTGGAGGAGGAGGTGGCATTCCACTCCAGTATTCTTGCCTGGAAAATCCCATGGACAGAGGAGCCTAGGGGACTACAGTCCATGGGGTTGCAAAGAGTGGGCCGTGACTGAACATGCATGCATTCAAGCTATAACCTAACATTCTCTTTTCTGTCTTAACTGATGGGAAAGATATTTAGCAGATAAATAAGAGTGTTTCTGTTGTTTGTCGGTCTCTTTCTAGACCGTAGGAAAGGGTGCTCCTTTACTACTTTTCAATCTTTTCTTGTAATGATTTTCTATCATTTTTGGATCCCTTAACTTTATATCCTTGAAACATTTAAAAACACCTTCCTGAGAATTTGAGGTGAGAGGTAAAATTTAAATGTGGGGAAACCAAGTCATATCTCAGCCCAAGTGGTAGTGTCAATAGCATGATCTTGACTTTTTGGATCATTCAGTTTCCTACCTTCCAGAAAAGCCATTGTTTCCATTCTGATTTCCACTCCTCAGTTGTGAATGCAAGCCTCTGCTTGCATTTACAACTGTCATTTTCCTAGCTTAAAATTAGTTTTCCACATTCACTGTGGAACCAGTGGTGGAGCAAAGAGAAGGGCATGGCTATATTCTTCAGTTCTAAAGCATGATCAGCTGTAGAATGATGAAGAACATTATTGATTTAATATTAGTTTGGGGACAGGGGTTACTTTATCAGGCATATGTTTTAACATACATATTTTGGCCATTTCACACAGCATGAAGGCTCTTACCCCAAGGATCGAACCCATGCCCTCTGCAGTCAAAGTGCAGAGTCCTAACCACTGGACCGCCAAAGAATTTCCCAACACAAATATTTTAAGTGAAAAAAAAAAATCTTTGAATAGACATAATGTAATATCTGTAAATTATTATATTTTACTGGGTCAAGCACTGTGCTAGTCACACATATTACATGTATGAACTCATTGATTCTTCTCAATAGTCCTGTATTGCATTCAACTTTATCAATTTTGCAAAAGAGAAAATTGAGTGTCTTGTACATAGTGAACCTGCTCAAGATTACTGAGCTAGTAAGTGAAAGTCTTGTGTTCTTTAAACTCAACACCAAGTTCGTGTTTTCTCTCCTGGACCTGTGGTAGATGAAACATTCTACTTGCCAACCTCAGGAGCACTGAGGGAACAGAAGCTTAGATGACTTCCTAATTCAACCATCTTCCAACCATCTTCTCCAATGGCTTCTGAGTAATTCACAATCAAGGTGATTCACTTCCATTGCCTGAAATCTTTTACTTCAGAATTTGAATCTAACGTTCCACCAAAACCACAGCATTTTGCTTACTTCTTATGTCTTCCTCATCTGATTATACACTTTGATGATCTCCCAGTCCCTTGAAATCCCTTATTTCCTTTCCATCTATGTGCATGTGTGTCTTCACTGTCTTTTCTACTGAACTTGAATCCACTCACCCATCTCTCTAGTGCTTTTTCATTACAAACTTTTCTCCCTTATCTCTCTGTCCTGCTATTTCACCAACTCAGTATTCCCAATTTGGAACCAATTTAATCATGTCTTGCTCTGTCAAACACTGTGCTCAGAAAACCATTCCAGTTGTATCCATTACAAAAGTTTAGTCTCCACCAACAAAACTCAGCCTCCATCCCTGCTTAGAATTTTTTTTTTTGTATTCTCCCTAGTTATCTTCCTCTCACATGTTTCAGTTTCTTCCAGACTCTAATTATCCTCATTAGTTTCTTACTCCAAGCCTGCTTTCAGTGGATAAGCTTATTTCCTACTTTCTAGAGAAAATAGAAGGCTGAAGCCCCTCTGTTTCAATACTCATCCTCACTCATGTATTTATGTCAGTCCACCCAGGTTATCTACCAGACTCTTTCACTTCCTTCAAGGTGTGGCTTTTTTTTTTTTTTTTTTT
>SJYA01002375.1:1009636-1056128 GCA_006410615.1 Neotragus moschatus | reverse complement strand
GTTTTTTTTTTTTTTTTTTTTTTTTGTCATTTCCAACCAACTTATTTAATTAAAAATATCTTCTTCCTCTGCTGACTTAGTCCTCAGGATTCTTCTTAAAACAATTGCTTTCTAACATATTCTCTCATTTATTTGTAAAGTTTATTTTTATTGCTTATCTCCCTCAAGTACAATGTAAGCTCCACTAAGAGCTCTATTTTGTACACAATTTTGATGTATTCCAAGCACCTAAAATGGTACTTGGCTCATGGTAAAATTGAAGTGAAGGTTTTAGTTGCTCAGTCGTGTCTGACCGTTTGTGACCCCATGGACTGTAGCCTGCAAGGCTCCTCTGTCCATGAGATTCTGCAGGCAAGAATACTGGAGTGGAGTGGATAGCCATTCCCTTCTCCAGGGGATCTTCCCAAGAGAATTGACCCAGGATTAAAACCAGGTCTCCACCATGGTAGGTACCAGTAATTATTTGTTGGGTGAATCAGCAAATATGCACAAGCGGTTTGCTTGTGCAAACAAGTTTGGGTTGTTTGCTTTCTTCCCTACCCTCCCAGAGGAAGGGGTTACTTAACCCATATCTAATTAAGACTGATAACAATAACTGCTGGGCTTCCCTCCTGGCTTGGCTGGTAAAGAATCCACCTGCAATGCAGGAGACCTGGGTTTGAGCCCCGGGTTGGGGAGATCTCCTGGAGAAGGAAAAGGCTACCCAGTCTAGTATTCTGGCCTGGAGAATTCCACGGACTGTGTAGTCCATGGAGTCACAAAGAGTTGGACACACCTGAGCGACTTTCACTTTCAAAACAGCTGCTACTGCAGAAGAGATCAGGAAGACGACACAATTTGTTTGTTTACATCAAAGTTATGACTTCGTAAGATAGTGCTAAGGTTGCATACTTGGCATCCGGTACGAGAAAGCCTTCCTTATGGCTTGTCTTCCACCTAACTAGTTCAGGGGCAGAGCATGCATTTGCCGACTCCCTAACCTCTGATTATCTTTCAGCAAACCTGGACAGGACACATAGCACTGTCGCACTCAACCTCTGTCATTAAAGTCACGCCCGAAACAACTGGCCTCTAGGTTGACCCGAAGGTACTGACTTCTGCTGCATTTCCTGCCCTTTGATAGCTTTGGCCCACGTTTTTTGTCACTGCAACTGAATTTTGTGCCGATTATAGTCTACTAGAGACTTCACTGATATCAGCCGGTGTATTTCTCCTTGGAACACAAGTCGATCTTGAGTTACAGTCCCCAGTGAACAAGAATAGTTGACTGTAGAGCAGTAATATAATCGACTATCCCTCTGGGTGAAAGCTGTTTGCCTGGAATCCACAACCTACGGGAAAATGCAGTGCAAACACCTGCTATTTACCAATTTCCTGGGATAAAATATGATTGCAAAAAATCCTTCATCAGATAGATAATATTTCCAAACGCTGATCTTCCAGGCTTAATAAAAAAAAAAAAAACCCTCTTAGAATATCCATTGCATTTCCCCTGAGTGCCTAAATTCCACAAAATAAATACATCTTTTCTTAATGCTTGAAAATGTTATTATGACCTGCCTTCTCACTCTTCTTGAAAGAAAAGAAAATCCATAATAGTTTTGTTCAATTTATTCTCGTGAATGTCTTTAATTTTTGCCTGATTCTTACCCTGTCCTGGAGTTGGCTTTGTTTTGTCTGTGTCAAAGGATCTTTTTGATTTTAAGTAGATATTGCAGGAAGTAGAAACTTGTGGGGGTTTTGTGATATATTCTATTATTCTTTTTTAAAAGAATGATGATTCAATCTGCAACCTTTATGTATTGCTTAAAAGGAAAGAGTGCCATCTATTTGTCTGCTGTGAGGGTAAGGGATTAAAACAATTTGTGGTTAAAAAAACTAGGTATGGAATTGCTTTCTTTATTGTTTCCACTGAAGGAGTCTTTCATAGCTCTTTTTTTCCCTCTTTAAAATAAACTATTGGATTAGAGATCCCACTTCACTTAGGTTGTGACAAGGCTGAACAAGGAGTCAGACTCCAAAATGCAAATGGATTGTGTTGTTAAAATGGTTCTGTGGCTCTCTAATACATTTTTAAGTAGAAATGATATCCCTACACGAGCTAATGAGTGTCATTTCTGTGATTTTTTTTTTTAAGTGAGAAATGTATACAGGCAAATATTGCAGAGTTTTTGTTTTCATATCTCTTGTTATTTCAGTTTTTCTTTTCCATTTTCCTTATACTTCCTCTTTGAGCTTTCTGAGACTTTTTGCCTTCTGACTCCTCCAATTTACTCTTTATTTCAGCTGTCTTGAGTAGTTTCACTGCCTTCCCCGCCAAGTGTTGACCCACTTTCCATAAATTACACACTCATTGACAATTTCAGCTTCTTTGCTTCTGCTATGAATGTCTATCAAGTCACTATTCCTATATTATCTGTTCTGACATATTTATGGTCTGGTTGCAACATTTGGTAATCCTCTTCAAAATTTTCACAAATTTCTTTAGTTCTTTTGCCGTATTCTCACTCCCATTCTTTTACTCTAAGCAGGAAATTTCTACATGTTCCTTACAGAGAAATTAGAAATCACTCAGTATGATTCCCTAAACTTGCCACTAATATAAACATTTGTTTATATTATCTTATTTCATCTTACCTTACTTCATCTCTTTTAAAGGACAAGTTGTGCTTCCTCTAACTAAGTTTAACCACTCCATCTGTTCTTTTTTTTTTCTTCATCTTTCTTAAATATCTTTCTCTATCACTAATGAGTGAAACATAACTTTTATGCACCTTGATTTTTCCAGTAATCATGTACAGATGTGAGATGCCAAAGAATTCAGGCCTTCAATTTGTGGTGTTGGAGAAAACTCTGGAGAGCCTCTTGGATAGCAAAGAGATCAAACCAGTCAATCCTAAAGAAAATCAGTCCTGACTATTCATTGGAAGGACTGATGCTGAAACTGAAGTTCCAAAACTTGGCCACCTGATGAGAAGAGCTGACTCATTGGAAAAGACCCTGATGCTGAGAAAGATTGAGGGCAGGAGGAGAAGGGGACAACAGGGAATGAGATGGTTGGATGGCATCACCGACTCAGTGGACAAACTCTTGAGCAAACTCCAAGAGATAGTGAAGGATAGGGAAGCCTGGCACACTGCAGTCCATGGGGTTGCAAAGAGTAGGAGGCAACTTAGTGACTGAGCAATGACAACATTCTTCATTAAACCCTTTCCAAATTGTACTTTAAGGTATTCTTTTGTGAAATAAGAAATAAAACAATTCCTAGACATTTCTTTACATTTTCTCTTATGTCCATCTCAACCAGTCTTCTGAAAAATTAGCACAGTGGTAGAACATTTTCAGGAGATGTTGAGTTCTGGGATGTGACCAAAGGTATAGGAATGTACAGCAAAGGTAAAAAGAACAAGACAAGAAAACTAAAGAAACTGAAAGGCTATTATGTTAGATGGGATGTCAAAGTGAAGTTTAAAGTCACCTATAATAAAGACCCAACTTAGCCAAGAAAAAAGGATTATTACTGGGCACTAATTGTATCTAGCATTTCTTAGTAAGTAAGCAAGATTGATCAGAAAGTCTGTGGATAATTTATGTGGTGAATGAATAAAGGTTGGCATAAGCCTTCAAAGAGCAGGATTTTTTACTCCATGGAGAAGGAAAAATAGGGTAAACTCCAGAATGGAAGTCAGAAGGATGCCAACTTCAATTCCCAGATGTGAGGTCCATGAGATGTTGGTGAAAGAGCAGAATCTTAATGGAAGAGCTGCAGGGGAAATGACTTTCTTGGCAATCATGAAGAGTGTGGAATTTCAGGGAAGAACTCACAAGTGCAGGAGAAGTTTGTAACTGTGGATCAGGGTCTCCCAAAGACACATGATGGGTAAATGCTCACCAATGAGGTCAGATCAAGGAAAAAGGAGCCTGGAGCAGTAATATGTTTAAGAATCTAGATTACACATGAGTAGAAAGGCTCAGATCTTGGGCAATGAGTAGGATAACAACTTTGAGTAGAAGCAGAATAAACTAGTCAAGAACTCACAGATTTGCCATAACAGTTTTCTATTCATTTGGGAGAGATCAGCCATGGCTTGGGGTAAATATAATTCTGAAAGAAAGGATAATTGATGAGGAAATTCTGACTTGAGGTGATTTCACTGACTCTAATGACAGGCTCTGGGTGTGAGGTTCCTACACAGAAATTCCCTCCATGGCAGTATGTGTGCTAAGGAGTGAAGATGGAGATTTAATGGTCGGAGGGGTAGTCATAGAAACTGAGAAGCACATCATTAGTCCAAGCTGTACAAAACCGCAGGAGCCACTGGCCATCAGCACCTCCAGTAATGGTCCCCAATTTTATATTAATTGACAAGTCACACACTGAGCTGCAACACCCAGTGTTCTACGCAGAAATTCAGGAGATGTGACTGCCTCACATGCAATTATAGAAATGCTGATCATTATTTTCCCCCCTAGTGGATACATATTTTTGTTTAAAATACAACCATTCCAAAAGTTACTTGAATCTGTTTCTGATGCATTTACTAATTGGGCCAACCTTTTTCTGGGTTTGATGTGCTTTCCAGACCTGTTAAGTTTAGTTGAAAGTAATCCTACTCCTTATAGTGTGAGATGTCTTAAAGTGCTTTGCTGTACCTAGAGAACAAAATTTTTCACCATGGTTAATCAGAAGGAAAAGATGGCATCAGAGGATGAGATGGCTGGATGGCATCACTAATGCAATGGTCATGAATCTGGGCAAACTTTGGGAGATGGTGATGGACAGGGAGGCCTGGTGCTCTGCAGTCTATAGGGTCACAAAGAGTTGAACATGCCTGGGTGACTGAACAACAATCAGAGACAAACAAAGGGACAGATATAAAGTTGGCAAAATGGAGAATATCAGTGAAAGAGCTCTACTTAGCTAATGTGAATATAGAAATCAAATAAAACCAGGATGCAAGGTAGGAATAGCCATGTTAGAATTTCCAGTTTTCATCCAGATATTGTACTTCAGGTAGACCTAGTGACTAGTATCCAGCGTGCTAAAAGCATATTACAGTCTCTCTCATCTGCAAATTTTATTCATGCAGATGTTACATGTCTTATGATGGAAAGACTTCCAAAAGGGGAATGTGGTTTTCTTCATGTCAAATGTAATAAACCCAAACCAGGTAAGTCGGCTTTGCAGCCTGGAATCCTATTTGTTTGCATTAAGTTGACTTCTTTCATATATCTTTCACCAGTAATATCAGACTGTATATTCGTTCTGATGATGTATACATGGAAAATTTTCAGCACAAAATCACATGGGAAACTCCATAAGATTGCTCTGACATGCTTTTTCTCTTAATTTTTTTCCTGCTGCAATTTTGGAAGGCTGAACTTTTCTCCTGTTAAAATGATTAGTGCGTTAAGTGAATGAGATCACTTACTGAAATAAAAGTCCAGCCAAGCCACTCTCTCATATCATGATCTCATATGGGCTCAGGCTCAAGAGAGGCCCCTAGAGAGATTTCGCAAAATTGTTCATCCAATTGTTGTATGCGGCCTCTGTTCAGAAAGGAAACATGGTTGACAAAATCTAGTAAAAAGGGCCCCGGGATGCCAAAAACAATATAAACCCATGTGTGCCTTAATATAGGCTGCTATCTTGCAAAAATAATCTTCCTCTGTTGTACATATAAAACCCCTGGTGCATGAAACACCTGAATACTTATGTAATTCTCACTCTCCATGAAATGAAAGACCCAAAATGCTGAGCTCTGCATGTAGCCTTGTGCCCACAAATAGTCCATGCAGCAACTGGGAATGCTGAAACTTAGCCTGCAAGCTTCGCTTGGCTTCAGAGCTTTTGAGTTGCTGTCCATCTGACACAGATATCTTTTTTTAAAGAAATTAAAATTACTGATTTATTTTTGGCTGCACTTGGTTTTGATTGCTGCACATCAGCTTTTCCCTAGTTGTGGTGTGCCGGCTTCTCATTGTGGGGGCTTCTCTTGTCAGAGAGCGTGGGCTTCTGTAGTACCTGTGTGTGGGCTCAGTAGTTGTGGGACATGGGCTTAGTTGCTCCGTGGCATGTGGAATCATCCCTGACCAGGAATAGAGCCTGTGTCCCCCACTGGCAGGTTCATTCTTCACCACTGGACCACCAAGGAAGTGCTGATAGGTATATCTTTTGATTTTGCACTGACTAAACATTCACAACTAAGGACGCTGATCATTGAATATGTCTCAGATTCTAAGTAGATTCAAAATGATTATGAAAATGTGAGATAAAGCAGTAATTGTTGCCTTACCTGCAGGCTCCGTCTAGAAAACACTGCAAAGTACCACTTACCACTTCATTAAGCTGTCAGTTCTCTCCACTTTCTTTCCTCATCACAGACTTTCTCTTCCCTCTCTGACTTCCCTCTCCAGCTACTTTCCTTTCTCCTCACTAGCTCTCTCAAATCCTCTTCCAAAAAACAAACAAAAAAAAAATGCACATCACTTTGCTTGTTAATCTATATTTTTTTATACTGAGGCAGATTCTTCGAAAGACACACACTATTAGAATTCATTCAGGGTGAAAATGCATAGTTACAAAGAATCCCCCAATAGAATTTCCAGGCTTAGATGACATCAATGATAATTTCTTCCAAATTTAAAAAGGAACCAATACAAATTCTACATGAAATTTTCTAGAAAAATAAATGAGAAAATCCTGTACCTTTCCAAAATTTAATAAAACCTGCAGGTTGATGAGTCAAAGACCAGAAAGATATAACAAGAAAATTACAAGCCCATTTCACTGATGAAAATAGATATAAATACCCGTCATGCTGCTGCTGCTGCTGCTAAGTCGCTTCAGTTGTGTCCAACTCTGTGCGACCCCATAGACGGCAGCCCACCAGGCTCCCCCATCCCCGGGATTCTCCAGGCAAGAACACTGGAGTTCTTCCTTCTCCAATGCATGAAAGTGAAAAGTGAAAGGGAAGTTGCTCAGTCGTGCCCGACTCTTAGACTCTTAGAGACTCCATGGACTGCAGCCCACCAGGCTCCTCTGTCCATGGGATTTTCCAGGCAAGAATACTGGAGTGGGGTGCCATTGCCTTCTCCGATAGTTTATCATTTGTAATTGTAATTTATCCAAGAGACATAGAATTAAATTTTTAAAAATCAGTATAATTCATTGTATTGACAAACATGAAAAGATAGAAACACTTGACAAAATTAACTCTTACTCATAATAAAAACTCTCACTAAACTAAGAATAAAACAGAAGTTCTTCAACTTTAAAGTTCACATAATACTAAATGGTGATAAAATACATGCTTTTCCCTCAATAACAGGAACAAGGCATAGATATCAACTCTTACCACTTCTATTTAACATTATACTTAAGGTTCTAGAAAATGCAATAAGGAAAGAAAAAAGATATAGAGAAGAAGAACAAAATATTCACAAGTAATATGATGGTCGATGTAAAAATTCCTAAGAAATCTCTCTAAAAATGATTTGAGAAATAATACTGAGTTTAGTGAGGTCTCAGGATTCAAGATGAATATGCAAAAATTGATTGCCTTTGTGTATATTACAAATGAACCACTGGAAATTGAGATAAATATCCAAATGACTTAATAATGTAAAAAATGTAAAATATTTGAGGGTATGTTTTTTAAATAACTGCAAGATCCTTACCTAAAGCCTAATGTTGCTGATAAAAATCAAGACAAGTGTAGAGATATGCCATATTTATGAATCACAATGCTAAATATTGATGCAATAGGAATTCTCTAAATTAATCTATAGATTCTATGCAATTCTTATTAAATGCAGGCTGCTTTTTTTTTTTGGTAGAAATCTATAAGCTGATTCTAAAATTTTGGAAAAACTAAAGGACTTTGAATAAGAATATAACTAGAAGACTTATACTATTACAAGAGTGAGTATAATGATACAATCACCATGAAGGTATGATGTTGGTTTGAGTATAGATATATAGATTAATAGAAAAAAATAGAGAAAGACACTCACACATATGTAGTAATTGGTATTCAACAAAATGCCAGGAAAGTTTAATCAGGAGGATATAGTCTTTCTAATACATGGTGCTAGAATAACTAGACATTCAAATGCAAAAAAGAAAAGAAATAAACAAAACAAACAAAAACTCAAACCTTATATATATATATATTTATATACACACATTACTGCTAATTGGATCGTAGACCTAAATGCAAGAGCCAAAACTATAAAACTTACAAACATTAACTTGGAACAAAAATCTTTACAGAGTAATTTAAATAAATAGAACAGAGAAAACATTAACCAAAAAAGAAAGTAGGTGATAAATTAGACTTTATTGAACCTAAAACTGTTAATATAAAAAGACAAGACACAGACTGGAAGAAAGTATAGGCAAAACATACATTTGGTCAAGGACTCATTTACAAAATATAGAAAGAACACTCAGAAAACAATAAGAAGAAAAGAAAAAAATGTAAAATTTATAAAATGGGACAAAGATTTGCAGTGATATTGCCCACCAAAAGATACAGCATGGGCAATGAGGACATGAAAAGATATGTAGCATCCTTAGGCATTCAGTTCAGTTCAGTTCAGTTCAGTCACTGAGTCATGTCGGACTCTTTGCAACCCCATGAACCACAGCGCGCCAGGCCTCCCTGTCCATCACCAACTCCCAGAGTTCCCTCAAACTCATGTCCATCGAGTCAGTGATGCNCCACCTCATGCAAAGAGCTGACTCATTGGAAAAGACCCTGACGCTGGGAGGGATTTGGGGCAGGGGGAGAAGGGGACAACAGAGGATGAGATGGCTGGATGGCATCACTGACTCGATGGACATGAGTCTGAGTGAACTCCGGGAGTTGATGATGCACAGGGAGGCCTGGTGTGCTGCGGCTCATGGGGTTGCAGAGCTGGACATGACTGAGCAACTGAACTGAACTGACCTGAACTGATGAGACCAGATACCATGATCTTAGTTTTCTGAATGTTGAGTTTTAAGCCAACTTTTTGATTCTCCACTTTCACTTTCATCAAGAGGCTCTTTAGTGTTTCTTTGTTTGCTGCCTTAAGGGTGGTGTCATCTACATAGCTGAGGTTATTGATATTTCTTCCTGCAATCTTGATTTCAGCTTGTGATTCATCCAGTCTAGCATTTCTCATGATATACTCTGCATATAAGTTAAATAAAAAAGGTGAGAAAATACAGCCTTGACGTATTCCTTTCTCAATTTGGAACCAGTTTGTTGTTTCATGTCCAGTTCTATCTCTTGCTTCTTGACTGCATACAGATTTCTCAGGAGGCAGGTCAAGTGGTCTGGTATTCCCATNTGATATACTCTGCATATAAGTTAAATAAAAAAGGTGAGAAAATACAGCCTTGACG
This sequence comes from Neotragus moschatus, assembly GCA_006410615.1. Classification (NCBI taxonomy): domain Eukaryota; kingdom Metazoa; phylum Chordata; class Mammalia; order Artiodactyla; family Bovidae; genus Neotragus; species Neotragus moschatus. Next base: position 1,046,734 of record SJYA01002375.1, on the reverse strand, counting down.
TATTCCTTTCTCAATTTGGAACCAGTTTGTTGTTTCATGTCCAGTTCTATCTCTTGCTTCTTGACTGCATACAGATTTCTCAGGAGGCAGGTCAAGTGGTCTGGTATTCCCATCACTTGAAGAATTTTCCACAGTTTGTTGTGATCCACACAGTCAAAGGCTTTGGCCTGGTCAATAAAGCAAAAACTGATGTTTTTCTGGAGCTCTCTTGCTTTATCGATGATCCACCAGACGTTAGCAATTTGAACTCTAGTTCCTCTGCCTTTTCTGAAACCAGCTTGAACTTCTGAAAGTTCATGGTTCATGTACTGTTGAAGCCTGGATTGGAGAATTTTGAGCATTACTTGCTAACATGTGAGATGATGCAATTGTGTGGTAGTTTGAGTTTTCTTTAACATTGCCTTTCTTTGGGACTAGAATGAATACTGGCCTTTTCCAGGCCTGTGGCCAATGCTGAGTTTTCCTCATTTTCTCATATATTGATCACAGCACTTTCACAGTATCATCTTTTAAGATTTGAAATAGCTCTACTGGAATTCCATCACCTCCACTAGCTTTGTATGTAGTGATGCTTCCTAAGGACCACTTGACTTCACATTCTAGGATATCTGACCCTAGGTGAGTGATCACAGCATCATGATTATTTGGGTCATGAAGATCTTTTTTGTACAATTCTTCTGTGTATTCTTGCCACCTCTTCTTAATATCTTCTGCTTCTGTTAGGTCCAAACAATTTCTGCCCCCCCCCCTTTTTTTTTGGCCATTTTTGCATGAAATGGGTAAAAACTAGAGGTGACAGATATGGAATGAGCCACACATATTTGGAGGGGAACAGAAGTTGGGGAAAGTCTTGGCAGGGTTGGGAGATAGATTTTTCACCATATTCATGGAGAACCAGGGAAAAGTAGGCTATAAACTAAAACAGGCACACATAGACAGGGCACCATGCATTTTCTGGAAAATGAAAAATTGAGAGCTGTATCACTCCGTGATTTCATCTAGTTTCTGGTACTACTAGATTCTCAAAAGTCAGGTTGTCACCTACTGCCCTGGGATGCTAGTGAGATGACATTTCTAAATAAGATCCACAGTATTGTTTACACTGCTATGAAGCAAACATAGGGATCAACTGAATTACACATTGCTGAAAAGACAGAATGTCATATGCACACTGGAGAATAGTTTAATGGGTTTTCCTGGTGGCTCAGAGAGTAAAGAATCTCCCTGGAATGTGGGACACCTAGGTTTGATCCCTGGTTTGGGAAGACCCCCTGGAGAAGGAAACCACTATCCACTCTAGTAGTCTGGCCTGGAGAATTCCATAGACAGAGGAACCTGGAAAACTACAGTTTATAGGATTGCAAAGAGTTGGATACACCTGAGGAGTTTCACTTTATAAAGTTAACATACCCTTACCATATGGCAATCATCCTATGAACACCTGTTTTTTTTTTTTTCTTTCTTTCTTTTTTATGTTATTATTTTATTTTTAAAATATAAATGTATTTACTTTAATTGGAGGTAATTCCTTTACAATATTGTATTGGTTTTGTCATACATCAACATGAATCAGCCACGGGTGTACACATGTTCCCCATCCTGAACCCCACTCCCACCTCCCTGCCCATGCCATCCCTCTGGTAATCAAGAGAAAGAAAATGCATTTCAAAACAACAGTTCAGTTCATTTCAGTTGCTCAGTCATGTCTGATTCTTTGCAACCCCATGAATCCCAGCATGCCAGGCCTCCCTGTCCATCACCAGCTCCCAGAGTTCACTCAGACTCATGTCCATTGAGTCAGTGATGCCATCCAGCCATCTCATCATCTGTCATCCCCTTCTCCTTCTGCCCCCAATCCCACCCAGCATCAGAGTCTTTTCCAGTGAGTCAGCTCTTCGCATGAGGTGGCCAAAGTACTGGAGTTTCAGCTTTACCATCATTTCTTCCAAAGAACACCCAGGGCTGATCTCTTTCAGAATGGATGGGTTGTATCTCCTTGCAGTCCAAGGGACTCTCAAGAGTCTTCTCCAACACCACAGTTCAAAAGCATCAATTCTTCAGTGCTCAGCCTTCTTCACAGTCCAACTCTCACATCCATACATGACCACAGGAAAAACCATAGCCTTGACTAGATGGATCTTAGTCAAAATATAATGTCTCTGCTTTTGAATATGCTGTCTAGGTTGGTCATAATTTTCCTTCCAAGGAGTAAGCGTCTTTTAATTTCATGGCTGCAACCTCCATCTACAGTGATTTTGGAGCCCCCCAAAATAAAGTCTGACACTGTTTTCACTGTTTCCCCATCTATTTGCCATGAAGTGACGGGACCAGATACCATGATCTTCGTTTTCTGAATGTTGAGTTTTAAGCCAACTTTTTCACTCTCTTCTTTTACTTTCGTCAAGAGGCTTTTTAGTTCCTCTTCACTTTCTGCCATAAGGGTGGTGTCATCTGTGTATCTGAGGTTATTGATATTTCTCCCAGCAATCTTGATTCCAGCTTGTGCTTCTTCCAGCCCAGCGTTTCTCATGATAGACTCTGCATATAAGTTAAATAAACAAGGTGACAATATACAACCTTGACATACTCCTTTTCCTATTTGGAAACAGTCTGTTCTTCCATATCCAGTTCTAATTCTTGCTTTCTGACCTGTGTATAGGTTTCTCAAGAGGCAGGTCAGGTGGTCTGGTATCCCTATCTCTTTCAGAATTTTCCACAATTTATTGTGATCCACACAGGCAAAGGCTTTGGCATAGTCACTAATGCAGAAATAGATGTTTTTCTGGAACTCTCTTGCTTTTTCCATGATCCAGGGATGCTGGCCTTTTGATCTCTGGTTCCTCTGCCTTTTCTAAATCCAGCTTGAACATCTGGAAGTTCAAGGTTCAAGTATTTCTGAAGTCTGTCTTGGAGAATTTAGAACATTACTTTACTAGCATGTGAGATGAGTGTAATTGTACAGTAGTTTGAGCATTCATTGGCATTGCCTTTCTTTGGGATTGGAATGAAAACTGACATTTTCCAGTCCTGTGGCCGTTGCTGAGTTTTCCAATTTTGCTGGCATATTGAGTGCAGCACTTTCACAGCATCATCTTTCAGGATTTGGAATAGCTCAACTTTAATTCTATCACCTCCACTAGCTTTGTTTGTAGTGATGCTTTCTAAGACCCACTTGACTTCATATTCCAGGATGTCTGGCTCTAGGTGAATGACCACACCATCGTGATTATCTTGGTCATGAAAATCATTTTTGTACAGTTTTTCTCTGTATTCTTGCCACCTCTTCTTAATATCTTCTGCTTCTGTTAGGTCCATAACATTTCTGTCTTTTATCGAGTCCATCTTTGCATGAAATGTTCCTTGGTATCTCTAATTTTTTGAAGAGATCTCTAGTCTTTCCCACTCTGTTGTTTTCCTCTATTTCTTTGCATTGATTGCTGAGGAAGGCTTTCTTATCTCTCCTTGCTATTTTTTGGAACTCTGCATTCAAATGGGTGTATCTTTTTCTTCTTTGCTTTTCGCTTCCCTTCTTTTCACACTTATTTGTAAGGCCTCCTCAGACAGCCATTTTGTTCTTTTGCATTTCTTTTTCTTGGGGATTATCTTGATTCCTGTCTCCTATACAATGTCAGGAACCTCATTCCATAGTTCATCAGGCACTTTGTCGATCAGATCTAGTCCCTTAAATCTATTTCTCACTTGCACTGTATAATCATAGGGGATTTGATTTAGGTCATACCTGAATGGTCTAGTGGTTTTCCCTACTTTCTTCAATTTAAGTCTGAATTTGGCAATAAAGAGTTCATGATCTGAGCCAGTCAGCTCCCGGTCTTTTTATTGCTGACTGTATAGAGCTTCTCCATCTTTGGCTGCAAAGAATATCATCAACCTGATCTTGGTGTCGACCATCTGGTGATGTCCATCCATAGAGTCTTCTCTTGTGTTGTAGGAAGAGGGTGTTTGCTGTGACCATTGCATTCTCTTGGCAGAACTATATTAGCCTTTGCTCTGCTTCATTCTGTACTCCAAGGCCAAATTTGCTTGTTATTCCAAATTTTCCTTGACTTCCTACTTTTGCATTCCAGTACTCTATAATGAAAAATAAATCTTTTTTGGGTGTTAGTTCTAGAAGGTCTTGTAGGTCTTCATAGAATTCTTCAATCTTAGCTTCTTCAGCATTACTGTTTGGGGCATAGACTTGGATTACTGTGATATTGAATGGCTTGCCTTGGAAACAAACAGAGATCATCCTGTCGTTTTTTAGATTGCATCCAATACTGCATTAATATCTTAGTACCCTTCCAAATGCAACTGAATTCACAAAGTCTTCTAAGATGACTCTAGCTTTATTCCAGTAGCTCTCAAATTTATCCCTTACATAGCTATGATATTCAGCCCTGTGTATAAATGATTGTAATCTTCTGTGGGAATTTGCAGGTTTCTTGAGACCTTGAATATTTGTGCTTGAAAGCAATCCAGAACAAATCCTTGCAAATGGCACTCATTTCATAAAGATGTGTTAAAAATTAATTCATTCATTCATGCCTTTGTTTAATCATCAAACATTGCCTGGATCATTATTATGGGCCTGATTCCACATTAAAACTAAGTATTAAAATGTCTTTTCTGGTTATCACAAAGTTCTTTCTCTTATTTACTTCTATAGCCAGAGAGTCAGCACATTTATTGTGCTAAGAATTTCTATTTGTCCATAAAAGAGAGCAAGATAAACACAGTACAGACATCTCCTAATGTGATTAAAAAGCACTCAAACAGCCCTGTGTATCTGGGTTCCATTTGCTCTCTTAGGTATAGAGATCCACACAGCTTGGATGACCTGTGATGTCAGTGTGTTATTGCCTACAGTCCTGATTCCTGCTTTGTTAAACAGCATGATGAGCCAGCTATTCAATTTCTTCCTCTCAACTCCAAAGACACTACACTGCTTTTTCAATTATGTAATAGATTCTGCTGTGGTGGTGACTGCTGTTAACATTTTTACCATGTATAGCCAGGCTTTCTATCATGCAATCACATTAAATGACAACAAAGCAGTTCTGTAAAAGTGGAAAAAGAAAAGAAAAGAAAAGAAAGGCAAACAATCTAGGTTGGATGACAAAACATACTTTATATTAAATTTTAAACTATTAGCTAATAAAGTTGATGGGAAAATCAAGGTGGTCCTCATATACACTAACTGGATTGTAAATGCTGGCATGTACAATTTTCACCTAATGGGATTCCTATGAGCCTATTTTATTTTTAAGAGGTTTGAACTAAACCATTGTATTCATTGGCCTCATAAAAGTTTGATATCTGATTCAGCTACCACTTCTCTTATTTTTACAGAAATTGTACTGAAAAATGGAAAGTCATGTTTCATATTTTTATTCTATCACAGGAAAAAACCTCTAAAGTGTCACCTATGTAGAGCTGTAAGTGATACTAATTTCTCTCTTCACAGTTTAGGAGATATAAATTTCTGGAAGATTTTGCCTACATTCTGGAAATAATTCACTTCTATCTTTTTAGATTTCTATCAACATTTCCAACATTTTTAACTCTGAGAAAATAATAGACATTTATATTGGGACACTATTAGAGAAACAAAATATGTTTCAAACCTATTGTCTATCTTCTACTTTTAAGTGTTTACCCTAGCATTTTACTATTTATTTTCAAAATTAAAGATTTTGAAAAAGTTTTACAGTGAATATCTGTTTATGATTAAATTTCACTTGACTTTTTTATTCACACACCTATCAATTCCTCTGGGGCTTCCTAGGTGGCTCAGTGGTAAAGAATCTTCCTGCCAATGCAGGAGGAAAAAGAGATATGGATTCGATCTGTGGGTCAGGAAGATCCCTTGGAGTGGGAAATGGCAAACTACTCCAGTATTCTTGCCTGGAAAATTCCGTAGGCAGAGGAGCCTGGTGCCACAGTCCATGGGGTCGCAAAGAGCCAGACATGGCTAAGCCACTGAGTATGTGCATACACACACACACACACCAATTCCTCTATCAGTCCAAGGATCCATTTTATTTTGGACACATTTCAAGTTAATTAACTGCAGACATCAACAAATTTTCCTCTAGATACGTTAGAATATGTGGCATTATTATAATTCAGTATTTATTTACAGTTTTTTAATTTGAAAAAACCTACATACACAAAGTGCAAATTTTAAATGTCCACTCACTAATTTTCTGACATAGCTTACAGTTGTGTCACCAAAACTTCTGTCAAGTTATACATGAATTTCACGCTCAGACATCTCTCTCAGTCCTCCTTTCCATCCAATATCCTCTCCTTCATGCTCAAGGTCAATCTCAACTCTGATTTTTTCCAATGAACTTTAATAGCTACTTATCTATACTCTTGAGCCAAGAAATGTAGTGAATTTTGAAACAGAAACTACAAAATGGAAAAATGGTCCAAAATGACAGAGTAAAGGACTCTAAAAATCCACTTATCCATAAAAGCAAAAAGAGCACCCAGGAAAACTGTCAAAATAAACTTCTTGAGAACTCTGGAAATTACTAACGACTGGTAACAATCTCAGAGGCATTTATTTAAAAATAGAAAGAAATTAAACAGCCAAATCTCAGTTTAAAAAATGGTACACCTGGTGTTATTTTCAGATCAGTTCAGTTCAGTTTAGTTGCTCAGTCATCTCCAACTAATTGTAACCCCATGAATCACAGCATGCCAGGCCTCCCTGTCCATCACCAACTCCCAGAGTTCAAACAACCTCATGTGTTTTGAGTCGGTGATGCCATCCAACCATCTCATCCTCTGTCGTCCCTTTCTCCTCCTGCCCTCAGTCCCTCCCAGCATCAGAGTCTTTTCCAATGAGTCAACTCTTCGCATGAAGTGGTCAGACTATTGGAGTTTCAGCCTAAGCATCAGTCTTTCCAATGAACACTCAGGACTGATCTCCTTTAGGATGGACTGCTTGGATCTCGTTGTAGTCCAAGGGACTTGCAAGAATCTTCTCCAACACCACAGTTCAAAAGCATCAATTATTCTGTGCTCAGCTTTCTTCACAGTCCAACTCTCACATCCATACATGACCACAGGAAAAAAACATAGCCTTGACCAGATGGACCATTGTCGGCAAAGTAATATCTCTGTTTTTGCTTATGCTACCTACATCAGTCATAGCTTTCCTTCCAAGGAGTAAGCGTCTTTTAATTTCATGGCTGCAACCTCCATCTGCAGTGATTTTTGAGCCCCCCAAAATAAAGTCTGACACTGTTTCCACTGTTTCNGTCTTGGTTGCTCATAACTTTTCTTCCAAGGAGTAAACATCTTTTAATTTCATGGCTGCAATCACCATCTGCAGTGATTTTGGAGCCCCGCAAAATAAAGTCAGCCACTGTTTCCCCATCTATTTCCCATGAAGTGATGGGACTGGATGCCATGATCTTCGTTTTCTGAATGTTGAGCTTTAAGCCAACTTTTTCACTCTCCTCTTTTACTTTCATCAAAAGGCTTTTTAGTTAGGATGTTTAAAAAGCTTTATTGCTAAAGACATGAAATAAAGTCAAAAGATTATAAAAGTAGAAGACTAGGTACAAAGAGATGGGTAGGATCAAGTGTTAACAACAAAAAAAAAAGATCGTAATGTAACTGAAGTCTGAGAAGAAACTATTACGTTTGGGAAAGAAAGAATGACTTGTGATTCTTGAGATACAGAATTTAAAAATTACAGAGTTAAGATATATCACACTGAAAAGGTTGTTGAGTAATAATAAAATATTGCTATTTCAGATTCTGTTGATTTCCTGGGGATAATTCCAGTATGAAAATAATTCCACTAAGGGCATGGGCTTTATCCACCAAGGGCAGCAGAGATGCAAACTGAAAACATTTTACCACTGAGATTGTGAACAAAAAAGTAACATCGAATTAAGCCAGTATGAATGACAGGCTGTAGAAATAAGACCCTTCTTTTGAGATAAGTTTCTAAACTGCACGAGTGTGTTCTTAGTCACTCAGCCATGTCTGACTCTTTGTGATCCTATGGACTGTAGCCCACCAGTCTCCTCTTAACATGGGATTCTTCAGGAAGAATACTGGAGTGCATAGTCATTCCCTTGTCCAGGGGATCTTCGCAACTGTGCTCTTTCTAAAACAATGCAACTTAACTCATATCTTATACCACTCACAAAAAAGGCTTACATGTAAGACCTAAGACCATGAAACTCCTAGAAGAAATCATAGAAAAAAACTTCCTTAATGTGCGTCTTTTTTAGAGCTTCTTGGAAATCACACCTAAAGCATAGCAACAAAATAAAAAATAAACAAGTGGAACTAAACCAAAGTAAAAACTTCTGTATAGCAAAGAAACTACCAAAAAAGTGGAAAAATAACCTATGGAAAGGGAAAAAATATTAATACTTGTAAACCACATATCAGATAAGGAGTTAACACTGAAACTATGTAGATAACTCATACAACTCAATGGAAAAAAAAATCCAATTAAGACTAAGAAGAGGATTTGAATAGACATTTTTCCAGGAAGATATTCATATGATCAACAGCTATATGAAAAGATGCTTGACATTACAAATTACTAGGGAAGTGCAAATCAAAACCACAAAGACATATCACTCTATGCCGGTTAGAATGGCCATCAATGAAAAGACAAGAGACAACAAATGCTGGAATGGATGTTGAGAAAAGGGAACCTTTGTGCACTGTTGGTGGGATTGTAAATTGGTACAGCTACTATGGAAAATATGGAGGTTCTACCTAATAAATCGGCAATTTCAGTACTGGAGATATATCCAAAGGAAATGAAAATACTAACTCAAAAAGATATCTGCCCTCCCATGTTTATAATACAATAGCCAAGACATAGAAACAGCCTAAGTGTTCATCAATGAGTAAATGGACAAAGAAGCTGTAGTGATTGTATCAGTGGAACATTATTCAGCCATAAAAATGAGGGAATCCTATCATTTGCAGCAACGTGGCATTACACTAAGTGAAATTAGTCAAAGACAAGTACTAAGTGATCTCACTTAAACATAGAACCTAAAAACAAACCAAAAAAAACCCACCTAACTTCCAGAAAAAGAGAACATATTTCCAGTTACCAGAGGCATGGTGTGAGGTCAGAGGAGGGATTGGAAGAAGGCACAAACTTTCACTTAAAAGATAACTAAGTACTGCTGCTAAGTCGCTTCAGTCATGTTCGACTATGTGCAACCAACNCCTGCATACAGATTTCTCAAGAGGCAGGTCAGGTGGTCTGGTATTCCCATCTCTTTCAGAATTTTCCACAGTTTATTGTGATCCACACAGTCAAAGGCTTTGGCATAGTCAATAAAGCAGAAATAGATGTTTTTCTGGAACTCTTTTGCTTTTTCCATGATCCAGCAGATGGTAATTTGTTCTCTGGTTCCTCTGTCTTTTCTAAAACCAGCTTGAACATCAGGAAGTTCATGGTTCACATATTGCTGAAACCTGCCTTGGAGAATCTTTAGCATTACTTTATTAGTATGTGAGATAAGTGCAATTGTGTGGTAGTTTGAGCATTCTTTGGCATTGCCTTTCTTTGGGATTGGAATGAAAACTGACCTTTTCCAGTCCTGTGGCCACTGCTGAGTTTTCAAATTTGCTGGCATATTGAGTGCAGCACTTTCACAGCATCATCTTTCAGGATTTGAAATAGCTCCATTGAAATTCTATCACCTCCACTAGCTTTGTTCATAGTGATGCTTTCTAAGACCCACTTGACTTCACATTCCAGCATGTCTAGATCTAGGTGAGTGATCACACCATCATGATTATCTGAGTTGTGAAGATTTTTTTTTTGTACAGTTCTTCTGTGTATTCTTGCTACTTTTTCTTAATACTCCTGCTTCTCTTGGTCTATACCATTTCTGTCCTTTATCGAGATCATCTTTGCATGAAATGTTCACTTGATTTCTCTAATTTTCTTGAGATCCCTAATCTTCCCTATTCTGTTGTTTTCCTCTATTTCTTTGCATTGGTCGCAGAGGAAGGCTTTCTTATCTCTCCTTGCTATTCTTTGGAACTCTGCATTCAAATAGGAATATCTCCTTTTCTCCTTTGCGTTTCACTTTTCTTCTTTTCACAGCTATTTGTAAGGCCTCCTCAGACAGCCATTTTCCTTTTTGCATTGTATTATTTTAATTTGCTCAAAACCCACTCCTCTCCAACTTTTCCATATGTTTGAAAATCAATAGCCTTGCAATTATGGTAGCTATGAAGACCAACATGCTAAAGCTATTAGATAAATAAGAAAAGATTTGCAGGGCCACAGAGACATTATCCCCAAAGTATTATTACCATTTGCCCTGTCTGGCAGCTTGCTGAAAAATTCATTATCAGAGTCTATCTTAATTTTAACTAACACTATAAGCTTGCTCCATGGGAAGTAGTCCCATCCCTAAGGTATCTGTGGCAAATTATTGGGGCTAATTGTTTAACTTTGAAGTTGCCTGAGGTGGAACTAATGAGAGTCTGACAAAAAATATTAATACTTAGAATCTAGAAGGTCATGAATATATGAAGTGTTATGTGCATGCCCAGGGAAGACATGACCCTAATCTCTCTCTTCTGACTGACCTTAAGGTTCTGCTCAAGCAAGCAAAGGCTGGAGAAGAGTTGTAAACTATATGTCAGACCATTAGACACATACCTTAGCATACACAAGAAACTCCTCGGCAAAGGCTGGGAGAATTAATGGTCAATCCAATCATTAGACGACAATTAAAATAACCACAGACTTCAATGGCTTCATGAACAATAGAAAACAGACTTCAGAGAAGTAGTCTAGTAAAGTCAATAAACAAACAGAAGCAACATCAAGCAGTGAAAACAACATATCTTGGAAGGAGCTGGTATTTCCAGAGTTTCCACAATATATTATTTTTAAAGATCAAGTGGTTGTTATTTTTTTTAAATAAAATGTCAATTTTAATCCAGGGGGTGGGCATTAAGAAAATAACTAGAATACATACAGCAAAAGAAACACCAAGAAAATTAAACTGGCGTATAAAAAAGTATCATCTTAATACAAAAGAAGACAGAAATGAAAAATAGAGGAAAAAAGAAAATAACAAAATAGAAGACATAAACCGTACTTCATCAGTGTGAGTGTGCACTAAAAGTCACTTCAGTCATGTCCAACTCTTTGTGATCCTATGGACTGTGATCTGCCAGGCTCCTCTGTTCAAGGGATTCCCCAAGCAAGAACACTGGAGTGGGTTGTCATGCTCTCCTCCATAGGATCTTCCTGATGCCTGATCTTCTACATTGACAAGAAGGATTTTTACCACTAGAGCCACCTGAGAAGCTCCTTATCAGTAATTACATTAAGTGTAAACAAGCCAAACACACCAACTCAAAGACAAATTAATAGTGAATTTTTAAAATGATTACTTGCATATTTTTTGGTGGTTTCCCAGGTGGCTCAGGGGTTTTCCTGGTGGCTCAGGTGGTAAAGATTCAGCCTAAAATGCAAAGACTCAAGTTTGAACCCCAGATCAAGAAGATCACCTGGAGAAGGGAATGGCTACTCACTCCAGTATTCTTCCCTGGAGAATTTCATGTACAGAGGAGGCTGGTGGGAAACAATCCTTGAGGTTTCAAAGAGTTGGAGACAATCGAGCAACTAACATTTTCACGTCAACCATATATTATCACATAAGACATACATTTAAATAAACAAATAGGTTGAAATATAAAGATGTAAAAAGTTAAACAAGGCAAACAGCACCAAAAACAGACCTGTAATGGCTATGACATACATTAAATGGACTTTGAAACAAAAGTTTTTGGTAGACACAAAGAAGGAACAGGTGACTTCAAGGGGAATTTTATCAAACACATAAAGAAGAAGTAATATCTTTTCTCAAAATATGGAAAAATTTGCAGAAGATGTTCAGTTCAGCCACTCAGTAGTATCTGACTCTTTGCGACCCCATGAATAGCAGCACAGCAGGCCTCCCTGTCCATCACCAACTCCCAGATCACTAAAACTCAAGTCCATCCAGTCGGTGATATCGTCCAGCCATCTTATCCTCTGTCATCCCCTTCTCCTCCTGTCCCCAATCCCACCCAGCATCAGAGTCTTTTCCAATGAGTCAAGTCTTCGCATGAGGTGGCCAAAGTACTAGAGTTTCAGCTTTAGCATCATTCCTCCCAAAGAAATCCCAGGGCTGATCTCTTTCAGAACGGANGTTGTTCCCTTCTCCTCCTGTCCCCAATCCCACCCAGCATCAGAGTCTTTTCCAATGAGTCAAGTCTTCGCATGAGGTGGCCAAAGTACTAGAGTTTCAGCTTTAGCATCATTCCTCCCAAAGAAATCCCAGGGCTGATCTCTTTCAGAACGGACTGGTTGGATATCCAAGGGACTCTCAAGAGTCTTCTCCAACACCACAGTTCAAAAGCATCAATTATTCGGCACTCAGTGTTCTTCACAGTCCAACTCTTACATCCATACAAGACCACTAGAAAAACCATAGCCTTTACTAGACGGATCTTTGTTGCTTTTGAATATGCTATCTACGTTGGTCATAAATTTTCCTCCAAGGAGTAAGCATCTTTTAATTTCATGGCTGCATTCACCATCTGCAGTGATTTTGGAGCCCCCCAAAATAAAGTCTGACACTGTTTCCACTGTTTCCCCATCTATTTCACATGAAGTGATGGGACCAGATGCCATGATCTTTGTTTTCTGAATGTTGAGTTTTAAGCCAGCTTTTTCACTCTCCTCTTTCACTTTCATCAAGAGGCTCTTTAGTTCCTCTTCACTTTCTGCCATAAGGGTGGTGTCATCTGCATATCTGAGGTTACTGATATTTCTCCTGGCAATCCTGATTCCAGCTTGTGTTTCTAGCAGTCCAATGTTTCTCAGGATGTACTCTACATAGAAGTTAAATAAGCAGGGTGACAATATACAGCCTTGATGTACTCCTTTTCCTATTTGGAACCAGTCTGTTGTTCCATGTCCAGTTCTAACTGTTGCTTCCTGAGCTGCATACAGATTTATCAAGAGGCAGGTCAGGTGGTCTGGCATTCCCATCTCTTTCAGAATTTTCCACAGTTTGTAGTGATCCACGCGGTCAAAGGCTTTGGCATAGTCAATAAAGCAGAAATACATGTTTTTCTGGAACTCTCTTCCTTTTCAAAGATCCACTGGATGTTGGCAATTTGTTCTCTGGTTCTTCTGCCTTTTCTAAAGCCAGCTTGACATCTGAAAGTTCACGGTTCACGTATTTCTGAAGTCTGGCTTAGAGAATTTTGAGCACTACTTTACTAACACATGAGATGAGTGCAGTTGTGTGGTAGTTTGAGCATTCTTTGGCATTGCCTTTCTTTCAGATTGGAATGAAAACTGACTTTTCCAGTCCTGTAGCCACTGCTGAGTTTTTCAAATTTGCTGGCATATTGAGTGCAGCACTTTCACANCAGGTCAGATGGTCTGGTATTCCCATCTCTCTCAGAATTTTCCACAGTTTATTGTGATCCACACAGTCAGTATAGTAACGCATATATATGGAATTTAGAAAGATGGTAACGATAACCCTGTATGAGAGACAGCAAAAGAGACAGCAAAAGATGTATAGAACAGTCTTTTGGACTCTGTGGAAGAGGGTGGGATGATTTAGGGGAATGGCACTGAATCATGTATAATATCATATATGAAATGAATCGTCAGTCCAGGTTCGATGCATGATACTGGATGCTTGGGGCTGGTGCACTGAGACGACCCAGAGGAATGGTATATGGAGGGAGGTGAGAGGGGGGTTCAGGATTGGGAACACGTGTACACCTATGGCGGATTCATGTTGATGTATGGCAAAACCAATACAATATGGTAAAGTAATTAACCTCCAATTAAAATAAATTTATATTTAAATGTTCTGTAACTATGACTTTCATCAGATACATGTATGGACACATACACATCATACTGAGATTTTTGCTATAACTTTAGTTGATCATTTATAGTTTTCTATATGAAACTATCACATAATTGAATATATTAATATTAAAGCACTCTCTTGGGCCAGCAATTTACTTAATTCTTTAAAAATCAGTTTAAATTAAAAAACTATCAGGGGAATTCCTTGGTGGTCCAGTGGTTAGGACTCAGGGCCTTCACTGCTGAGGGCTCACGTTCAATCCTTGGTGGAACTAAGATTCCACAAGTCACACAGAGTGACTGGAAAAAAAAAAAAAGTCAATTTAAACAACTGCAGCCCTGACCTATGAGAATTTACAATCCAAGATGAGAAATGATGATAGTATAAAATAACTACAATATATATAGAAAACAGAGGATAGGGAGGGAAACTTACTATTTCAATTCCATTCCAAGAGAAAAGTCCCCAAAGAAGAAAAGAGAGTGGACAAAGCAGATAACTAGCAAAGAATAATTACTTCAACCCTCAAAATATAAGGAGAGACCCAGAGCAGGCACAGAACTGGGATGTAGCCATTGGATAAATCAGGCTTCTGATTCTCATACCTGTTTTCAGGCTAGTATCTGTGCTTGGAATTCCCCACTCTTTTTCTTTTTATACCTGCCTGGTGCCTCTTGCTAAGTCATGTCAGTTGTGTTTGACTCTTTGCAACACTGTGAACTGTAGCCCATCAGGATTCTCTGTCCATGGAATTTCTAGGCAAGAATACTCGAGTGGGTTGCCATTTCCTTCCCCATGGTATCTTCCCGAATCAGGGATCAAGCCTGAGTCTCCTGCCTGTGTTTCCCACATTGGCAGGTGGATTCTTTACTGCTTGAGCCACCTTGGAAGCATCACCTTAATAAAATGATGATTTATTTTATATAAATTTCAAAATAGAAAAAACCAAACTTATGGTAATAGAAATCAGGATGATGGTAAATTTTAGGAAGGTAGTGATTGTAAAGGTCAGATTTGGGGAGAGTTATATTTTGCTTTTTAACTCTGTATGTGTATACATCTGTTATGATATTTTCCATTTCCTGATGCATAGTCACTGAGTTGTGCAAATATTATTTATGCACTTTTCTGTACATGTGTTTTATTTCTATAACTATCACATTCTTCAAAATGTCAACTCACATCACCTCATTTATAAAACTTTTCCTGCAATACCTTTTCCATCTTAGGTGGTTCTCTTTTTTCCCAGCCTTCCTGTGCTACAAATATTAAGGTTAGTTAAAAACAAAAAACTATATTTTTTCTTGTTTTATCACCAGCAACTAAAAGAGAATTTTTATTAATCTATGCTTAACCAATTACCAATGACAGACAATAAGTAAATGAGAAATACATGAGATTTGCACAATCAAAATATGAGTATGAAGAAAAGTAAGATGATGAAAAATTGCTGACAAGCAAGATCTTGAAGAAGACAGTAAGGAGATTCCCTAGCTTATATGGAAATGCCTGGTGAGCATGTAGGTACTGATTACCATTTTCTCATACCCCACAAATTTTAAATTAATATCAAAGTTGAAAATTATGAAAGCTTCTTGCCTGCAGTTGTCTTATTCCCATATTTTCATTAAAAAAGGCTCTATGTTGGGAATTCCCTGACAGTCCAGGGCTTAGGACTCAACACTTTCACTTCTAGGGTCCAGGGTCATTCCCTGGTCAGAGAACTAAGATCCCACAAGCTTCAGAGTGCAGCCAAAATAAAGATATAAAAATTTAAAAAATAAAATGGGTCTCTGGCAAGGAGATGTGGTCAAATCATGTTCAGCAATTTACAAACAGAAACTTCCTGATAATAGTAACCTGGATTTATTTATTTACTAAATACTTAATGGGTCTTCCTCTATTTGATAGAATTTTCCATATTTTGGAGATACAAATCTAAGTAAATGAGTTCCTCTCCTTAAGGTACTTACTGATTAGTGCTGATTAGTAGGAAGACAGAAATGTATATGTAATAAATGCAACAGTAAGGATTAACACAGAGTGCTGAAAAACTCTTATAAGGAGCTATACTTCACACAAAAAAAGAGCCCAGACTTGAATCTTTTCTAGAGTTTCAAACTAAGTAGATCTCTTACCCTTATAGATTTTCCTTAACATGAATTGGGATATTATACATTTCAAGGTTATGAGACCAGAGCATTGGGAGGAAAAGACAATTTAGACCTGAGGATACAGGATGCTGCTGCTGCTGCTGCTGCTAAATCGCTTCAGTCGTGTCTGACTCTGTGCGACCCCATAGACGGCAGCCCACCAGGCTCCCCCGTCCCTGGGATTCTCCAGGCAAGAACACTGGAGTGGGTTGCCATTTCCTTCTCCAATGCATGAAAGTGAAAAGTGAAAGTGAAGTCACTCAGTCGTGTCCGACTCTTAGCGACACCATGGACTGTGCCCACCAGGCTCCTCCATCCATGGGATTTTCCAGACAAGAGTACTGGAGTGGGGTGCCATTGCCTTCTCCGAGGATATAGGATAGTCATAGCTATTTGAGGGTGCTGGGTGTATCATTATTTGTGAGATGTTGACAGCAGAGATTAGGGTCCTTAGTTCATTACTCTATCCCTTAGGAAACTTTTTTTGTAGCTACTGAATCCATATTTGTTGATTTTTGAAATCAGAGATTTGGCTATGACTTTTCGTTTCAACTCCAACATGTTAAGATCCTAGAAATCATCACTCTCATCCTCACAACAAGAAAACCTAAACATAGTGCAAAGTGCACATCAGTGATTTTTCTTAAACCTGTTAGAGAACCACTATCTTAATATCTAGAAAGAGAGAGTAGTGCATCCAGAGGTAAAGCTGAGCATTTACCTGGAGCAGATGCAGCTGAAGCCGGAAACTGGTAGGAACACTTGAATGGTGATTTTAAGGAACTGCTGAAGGCTGAGTTATAACTGAAGATCTCCTCCTCTGAGGAAGTCTGTGTTTCCATTCCGTTGATGTTCTCAAAGCTTTTATGTTGCAATAGTTTCAGCCTCTTCCTGTTCCCTAGCCCAAAAGATGGAGGCTACTACCTGAAATAGTACTTCTGTTATAACCAGTATTCTTTTCTTACCTTTTGAATTATCTATTAAACCACTTTGCACTCATTTAACAATTATTATACTGACAACAAGCATGGTTTCTATTTCTTGATTGGACCCTATGGATAGGATAGAAGCTCTTAGACAACAGATAATCCTATATATCTGATACCTAACATCAGATTATATCTGAGTTAGAATTATAAGCAGGTTGAGATATTTTTAAGTCAAGCAAAAACAAGTATTAGGTAGAATCTAAGGAATAATCGTATTCACAAATATTCAGACTGTCTTTTGAATGTGTGTGCATTACAAGGCTGATGGAAAAAGTCCACTTAGTAGTAAGTAAATTTTGTTGACCACCAATGACCCACTTCTCAGGGTTAACTCTTTATTCTCATTTTAAAGTAATATGCTTTCAGTTAACTGATTATCGGTGATTCTCAATGAAGTTGAGAGAAGTATAATAGAATGTTGGTTTAGGTTACATATTTTGAAAAATGTGCATAGAGTTGAGATTTACTGTTCAAGTTTTCTCCATGCATAAATCATCTGATAAGAGGCCTGGTTAGCCCAGAGTTACTGTTTTGCTGAAATGACATCATTAGATATAGAGGTGTGATCTCAGAAAGAAGCTTATGAACTTGTGCTGTTTACCGTGAAATGTTGAGGATAGGATTTTTTGTCTGTTTTTTGGTCAGGATAGGCTAGCTTTGAACTTAGTAACAAACACAAAAGTTCGTTAATCATATATACAATGTTTATTGTGAGATTAGTTAGTAGCTCCATAAGGAAGCTATTTTCAGTGACTTAGGGGATCTAGGCAATTTTACTCCTGCCAGTTCTGTGATCTTTTTCTCTCAGACAGTGAAAGAGAAAGGAGAATTTCAATGTAAGTCTTAAATTGTCCTTCCCATTAGAGAAACATATCAGTCCCAATTATAGCCCATGGGCCAGATACAATATTCATATTATCTTAACTTTAAGGTGGTTAAAAAATATGAAGGAAGCACATAGATATTCGATAACCAGGAAGTGTCTGCCACATAAGTATCATTGATTCACGGTAATACTTGCAGGATTCTGCCATTAATATATTGGGTTGACCAAAATGTTTGTTCAAGTTTTTCTGTATGACAGTTAGGAAACTTTTTGACCAACCCCAAACTTCTAAATTTGGGGATTTGTAAAAATCTTGGGGCATGCATCTCTTAAATGTCAAGGATCCACCACAAGATGAGAAAGAAAGGCAGCCCAGATGTTTATCATGAATAGATTTGTTATTGAGAAAGTCTTTCTCACAGACCCATTTTGCTATGTTCTATTTCTACAGTCTTAGAATGACAGATTTTTCTTCCCACATCTAAATTATTGGAACATAAGCAGATATTACTATTAGAACACAAGGTTTAATTTAAATCTGTAAAATACAACTATAACCTTGTTTTAGATGTGGCAATTAAAAGACATTTGGGTGAGGGAATGAAATATACAAAGTGATCTTCACGATAGCCGAGGTCATGCATGAAGTTTGATTTCTCATGTGTGGTGTAATCTTACAAAAGTACTATGCAAAACAAAAAGAAAAGAAAAAAAATCCTTGATGTGGCAGTTGTTAATATGAGACAATTATGAGACTCTAGACATTTTACTAAAACAAAACACTTCACTTAGCAGGCAATGTCAGTTGAGTCTTTTTTTTTTTTTTTGGCTAATGTTTGCTGGTTGTACCTGAAAGATCTTTCTTTTCAATAGTGTACTGATACTTAACATGAGAACTTACTAGAGAACTTAACTAGAGAACATACTTAACTAGAGAACAAGTATGAAAAATTTAGGTCGATTAATTTCAGCAGAAACACTCTTTCAAATAAGGATCTAATGGATGGGAGCTATGATTGACTAAAATAGTCAACTGCCCATCTGTTTACAAAATTAAGGAGGGTTTCTTTTCTGAAGGGCTCACCCTTTACGCTGACTTTTGTCATTGTTTGGGTTTCACAGGACCCCTGTGTTCCAAGGTTTCTTTTACTACTCCTAAGACAGAAGAACTCTATGTGCCCATAGCAAACAGGCATTTTCTTAATTCATAATAAATTACCATTGAGATTCAAATGCAATTAATTTCCTATCCAGCTCTCTCCTTACTGAGCTACAGAGTTACCTAAACAAAGGAGTTGCAATTGTTAAAGCTGGAATGAATGTAAAATTCCCCCTCTTTTGCCCAGTTCCTTCATTTAAATGGTGAGAAATCTAAGTTCTGGGGGGAGGAGAACTTACAATGGGGCATGTCACTTAGGCTACTGTTCCCAACTCTAACTATAAAGTGGAGATTAGAATTACTTTCCCACTTACTTTTCAGAATCACTGTAAGAATGAAATTAGATGATGTATGTGACATTTATGAGGATAATCATAAAAATAATAGTAGTAATGACCATAAAGATAATATTTATGGAACACCTGTTTTGAACTGTGCACCAAGATTACCTAAATGGTCTTGCAAATCATCACAGCCCTATGACAGAGGTATATTTATTTATTATCCTGGCTTAAAATGTGGCACAAAATATTGTATTCTAGTACAATAAAATATTACTCAGCCATAAAAAGGAATGTAAGTATGCCATTTGCAGAGATGTGGATGGACCTAGAGTCTGCCATACACAATGAAGTAAGTCAGAAAGAGAAAAACAAATATTGTGCATTAACACATATGTGCAGAATCTGAAAAATGGTACAGATTAACCTGTTTGCAAAGCAGAAATAGTGGGGAAAGCAGGGGTGGGATGAATTGCTGAGACTGGTATATATATATATATACCACTATGTATAAAATACATAATCAATGAGAACCTACTCTATAGCACAAGGAACTCTACTCAGTGTTCTGTGCTGACCTAACTGGGAAGGATATCCAAAAAGATGGGATATATGTATACATATAGCTGATTCACTTTGCTGTAGGAATTAACACATTCTAAAGGAGATCAACTCTGGATGTTCTTTGGAAGGAATGATGCTAAAGCTGAAACTCCAGTACTTTGGCCACCTCATGCAAAGAATTGACTCATTGGAAAAGTCTCTGATGCTGAGAGGGATTAGGGGCACGAGGAGAAGGGGACGACAGAGGATGAGATGGCTGGATGGCATCACTGACTCGATGGACATGAGTTTAAGTGAACTCCGAGAGTGGTGATGGATAGGGAGGCCTGGCGTGCTGCGATTCATGGGGTCACAAAGAGTCGGACACGACTGAGCAACTGAACTGAACTGAACTGAAAGTAACTATGCTCCAATAAAATTTTTTAAATAAATAAATAATAAATAAAAATGAAGAAACTAAGGCTTGGGAATATGCCTTAGGTCATAAGCTAGCTTCAATAAGCTAGCTGAATCCACCTGCAATGCAGGAGATGCCAGTTTGATTCCTGGGTCTGGAAGATNGAACTGAACTGAAAGTAACTATGCTCCAATAAAATTTTTTAAATAAATAAATAATAAATAAAAATGAAGAAACTAAGGCTTGGGAATATGCCTTAGGTCATAAGCTAGCTTCAATAAGCTAGCTGAATCCACCTGCAATGCAGGAGATGCCAGTTTGATTCCTGGGTCTGGAAGATCCCCTGGAGAAGGGATAGGCCACCCACTCCAGTATTCTTGGGCTTCCCATGTGGCTCAGCTGGTAAAGAATCTGCCTGCAATATGGGAGACCTGGGTTTGATTCCTGGATTGGGAAGATCCCCTGGAGAAAGGAAAGGCTACCTACTTCAATATTCCAGCCTGGAAAATTCCATGGACTACACAGCCCATGGGGTCACAAAGAGTCAGACATGACTGAGCAACTTTCACTTTCGCTTTTTCATAAGCTAGCTAGTAGTGAAGCTAGGAGTTAACCTTGGGAGTCAAATATTAAATATAAGTTCTTCGGCTCCCTTATAACCTAAGAATTCACACTGGAATCCATATTGGACCAGAATTTTCTTATTCTTGGGGGTTTTCCCATTGTTCTAAGTTAGTTCCATAAAGTTCTTTTGGAAGCAGAGAAAATGGAAACTGCCTATCCCTCTCTAGGCTTAATTTGATGTATTATTTACCTTTCAACACTGGAGTTTTCACTAAGAATGAAAAACAGGCAACTTTCTGACATTACTTATTATAAACGTTTTCAGTCCAATGTCGTGGTTACCTATTTGCTGTTATTTTGCCAGTTGAGCCTCTAAGTGTCCAGTGCTATCATTCCAAACAAACCTCACTTTGTTCTGCTTCCCTGTGGCAATAAGTGTGAAGCTGAAAACCACCTATCAGTAATGTAGAGAAGAGCCCAAGGATCAATGGCAACGGCATGTGTGTGTGCTGGGCATGGGCCTGATGATGTTAAAATGCTGCCACCTCCTGTTTAGCCCAAGTGTTGCTGACACAGTTCTTTGCCACAGCTTCCTGGAGGCCTCTAAGCTGATTTATACTGATCCCGAACTGCACTTCTGCACTATATAACATGACAAGTTGAACGCAAAGCCTGCCAAAAAATCTTGATAGTCTCAGCGTTCGTGCAGCGGCACTTGAAAAGACCATTAGGACTGCCATCCCGCTAAAGTGGGCTCAATATTTTTGACAGTGAACTATCTAAGCTGCAGTTTATCTCAGCATTCATGGGGTGTGGATGGGGGACTGCCCTTTAAAGATTCAAAAGAGAGAAGATAAAGAGGATGGGGGTAGGGATATTTCCATCCTTCAAGTGGTAGTGGGTTACTCCAGGGTTTTCCAGCTGTTGCAAGGGCTCTAGGTGTATACTCAGGTGCATTTTCTGCTGAGACACTCACAAAAAACTGAAACACAGCGTGGACAGGAGCCTAGATTTATAAACGAGGGAACAGCACCAGCATCTGAACTCTTCTCCAACTGAGAGGTTGTGTGAAAGAGATCGGAGAAGGCAATGGCACCCTACTCCAGTACTCTTGCCTGGAAAATCCCATGGATGGAGGAGCCTGGTGGGCTGCAGTCCATGGGGTCGCAAAGAGTCGGACATGACTGAGTGACTTCACTTTCACTCTTCACTTTCATGCCTTGGAGAAGGAAATGGCAACCCCCTCCAGTGTTCTTGCCTGGAGAATCCCAGGGACAGGAGAGCCTGGTGGGCTGCCGTCTATGGGGTCGCACAGAGTCAGACACCACTGAAGCAACTTAGCAGCAGTAGCAGCAGCATGAAAGAGATAGTTTGTGCATGATCCCCTTAAGCTAAGCCTGCAGCAGCTGGCTTATCAAGGACAATCACCTCTTGCTTTATCAGCAGTAAGCTATTATTTACTCCTGGACAAGAACCCTGAAGCAATCACAGGACACCCTGTAGTGTATTCCTTCAATCTGGATGGAGCTCTGCCAGCCTGAAATCGCATCCCTAACTTCTCCCTGCAAAGTGCGGGTGGGGCTTGGTTTTATCTCAGTCACACAGCCCAGCAAAATTAGCTTTGCCCAGGATCATTTTAATAACTAGCACATGACCTCCTCCATCCACGTGCATACACTTAGGTCTGGGTGAGTTGGGTCTCTTTATATCATTAAAATACCAGAATTGTTTAGTAAAGCTGAAAAGTCAGGAATGGAAAATAACTCTAGAGGCCAGAACTGTCTAGTTAAGTGCTTACTGACCAAATTTGTATTCACTAAGAACCCTGTGCTTAATACATCTTTGGTTACACTCAAAGCTCTTCAGTAGGAAATTATCTTTCCATCTACCATCTATCTTTCTAGTCTTATGTCTGTTACAGGACATACAAAACAAGCATGCATGTGTGTGCATGCTAAGTCGCTTCAGCTGTGTCCGACTCTGCGATCCTATGGGCTATAGCTCGCCAGGCTCCTCTGTCCATAGGATTCTCTAGGTAAGAATACTAGAGTGGGTTGCCATGCCCTCCTCCAGGGGATCTTCCCTATTCAGGGATCAAACCTGTGTCTCTTTATTGTGTCTCTTGCATGGGCAGGCATGGTCTTTACCACTAGCGCCACCTGGGATGACTATATGTATATACATATAAACATTATAAGAAAAAAATTCACCTCCCCTCCCAATTTTTCCTTCTAAAGTAAATAATATTTTTTATGTCCTTACTTTTTTTTAAACCTCATTTATGCATTTTTCTTGACATACTTTTCTGTATGTTAGGGATCTCATGTATAATACTAAATGCTTAAATTTAGTTGGAGACAAATTTACTCATCTTGGATCTTACAAATTTCTAAACTAATAATAAATTAATTGAAACTATTTTCCAATATAATGCAGTAAAACGAGGTTTTTATATTTTTAGCAGAGAATTATGAGTCCAAGAAAAATGAATCTCAGTGCAAGAATGCTATGCAATCCTACAGTGAACATGTATACAGATAGTATTCTCCCTCTAGCCTCGGCTGAAATGATACCAGCAGATCAATTCCTTGAGGGTAGAATCCCTGTACTTTTCAAGGATTAAAGCCCTTGGAGTCAAGCACCTATACTGGGCAAGGTCTTAGAAAATCTCAGATGGACATAAGTGACAACAACTCAGGCAAATGCAATTTTCCCACCCACTTGTATATCTGGACTCTTATGCCTTTTAGTAAAATGTTTTTCATCTTCAATTTCTCCAAGTCCAGCGAGGAAAAGCACTGCTTCCTGGTGCTCTGGAGTTAATTCAAATATTGTTTAACAACAATCTGTCTTCTCTCAACTGAGCTTTGATCATTTCCACTCAATTTTACTGACTAGTCCAGAAAGAAGATCACACAACAACTGTGCCCAGAACCATACAGCCTGCAACTCTAGGTCCTTCTTAGCCATCCTGCACAGCATCTAAAACATAGGACTTAAAGGGAGCTGGGAAGACATGCAGATCCCAAGGCAGAAAGGAACTCTCAGAAAATCAGATCAAGAGAAACAACATGTTTCAAAGCTAGATTGGTCACGGGAGCTCTAGATCCAGTGTCCTTACTACAGATGAAAAAGAATAACTCAGCCATGATGACAGAACTAGTTTAGTTACAAATACACCTGGAACCAAGCTACCAGATGAATCTTGTCTTTTTCACCAGGACATCAATTCTCAGATATTAGTGTCAATAGAAAATGCAGAGATCTTATCTGATACGAATATTTTGTAGAGACTTGCCAACAGAGGACTTCACACTGAGAGTGGTAAGCAGCAGCTCATCTCAGAAATATAACAGTAAAGTTTACAGTCCTAAAAGGGGACATTCAAAGAGCTTAATTCTCATTGGTTAAGATCAGCAGCATGTTGCTTAGGCCTGTGCTGATTGGTTACAATGTGCTGAGTCACCAGAGAAGGAAGTAAAACTAGAGCTCCTGCTGTTTAAGTGGGTGCCTGAGGGAACTGGTCCTTACCCAGTTGTGTGAGCTGCGTGTGGGTTATTTCCTCAGAGGCAGATGTGGGTCCCAGCGTGTATTGTATTTTTACTTCACGTTTGTGTCCGTGAAAGTCACCTAGGGAATGTGGCGATGAAGTAGACAGGCTCACACTGAAAGCACCGGAGGCCATAGGTCCCAGTGTTTCAGGAAAAGGGGGAGCTCTAGAAAGGTCACATCCTAGATCTTGAGGGAGTGTCTGGGACAGGTTGACAAGTGGAAACTCTTGACTTTTTTCAGGAAACAATTCAAGAGCAGCCTAAGTAAAGTGAAAGCAAGTTTACCTAGAGAGATACAAAATCCTTAGGAGCTTCCTTGGTAGCTCAATGGTAAAGAATCTAACTGCCAGTGCAGAAGTGGATTTGGGCAGATGCCCTGGAGAAGGAAACGGCAACCCACTCCAGTGTTCTTGCCTGGGAAATCCCATGGACAGAGGAGCCTGGCAGNTCCTTACCCAGTTGTGTGAGCTGCGTGTGGGTTATTTCCTCAGAGGCAGATGTGGGTCCCAGCGTGTATTTTATTTTTACTTCACGTTTGTGTCCATGAAAATCACCTAGGGAATGTGGTGATGAAGTAGACAGGCTCACACTGAAAGCACTGGAGGCCGTAGGTCCCAGTGTTTCAGGAAAAGGGGGAGCTCTAGAAAGGTCACAGCCTAGATCTTGAGGGAGTGTCTGGGACAGGTTGACAAGTGGAAATTCTTGACTTTTTTCAGGAAACAATTCAAGAGCAGCCTAAGTAAAGTGAAAGCAAGTTTACCTAGAGAGATACAAAATCCTTAGGAGCTTCCTTGGTAGCTCAATGGTAAAGAATCTAACTGCCAGTGCAGAAGTGGATTTGGGCAGATGCCCTGGAGAAGGAAACGGCAACCCACTCCAGTGTTCTTGCCTGGGAAATCCCATGGACAGAGGAGCCTGGCAGGCTGGGACAGTCCATGGAGTTGAAAAAAGTCGGACAGGACTGACTGACCAACACACACACATACACACACATTGAGTGGGAAGAACTATTTGGGGGAAGAATTTCTAGGAATTGGATCATGAGCCAATTTTCTGGCCTTCTGCAGTCATCCTCAGAACTTTCAAGGCGAGAGTGGGTGGGTCTTTTTCTCGGGCCTAGTTGGCTCTAACCAGTTTTTGTTGTANACATACACACACATTGAGTGGGAAGAACTATTTGGGGGAAGAATTTCTAGGAATTGGATCATGAGCCAATTTTCTGGCCTTTTGCAGTCATCCTCAGAACTTTCAAGGCGAGAGTGGGTGGGTCTTTTTCTCGGGCCTAGTTGGCTCTAACCAGTTTTTGTTGTATCCTTAGCGGCTGTGTCTTTCCTTTAAAGGTTATGCCTGCTCCTCCTTCCTGTCTCACCATGAAGTCAAACAATCTGTGTTTCTGATGGGTTTTCATGATACAAATAGCCTGAGTGTGCTGTTTGAAGAAAAGCTGTATTACATCATGCATGAGTTCCTCATTTATTGTTAGAGAAAAACTTGTGATATCAAAACTGAGAAAGTGTCCAGGTGTCTAACAGGTCAACAAGGTCAAACCAACTGATATGAAGTATCCTGCTCCCNTTTTCATGATACAAATAGCCTGAGTGTGCTGTTTGAAGAAAAGCTGTATTACATCATGCATGAGTTCCTCATTTATTGTTAGAGAAAAACTTGTGATATCAAAACTGAGAAAGTGTCCAGGTGTCTAACAGGTCAACAAGGTCAAACCAACTGATATGAAGTATCCTGCTCCCTGCTTCTGCAGTATTTGGGCTGGTTTCTGGGTAAAGAACTGTGAGGAACACAGATATGTTTAAATGTCCTGTGGACCTGCTTAGTCACTTCAGTCCCGCCTGCCTCTTTGTGACTCTATGGACTGTAGTCCACTGGCTCCTCTGTCCAAGACATTCTCCAGGCAAGAATACTGGACTAGGTTGCCTAGCCTTCTTCCAGGGGATCTTCCCAACCAAGGGATCGAACCCATGACTCCTGCACCTCTGCAGTGCAGATGGATTCTTTACCGCTGAGCCACCAGAGAAGCCCCTTTTAAATGTCAACTATGCTTACTCCTTGGAAGAAAAGTTATGACCAACCTAGATAGCATATTCAAAAGCAGAGACATTACTTGGCCGACTAAGGTCCATCTAGTCAATGCTATGGCTTTTCCTGTGGTCATGTATGGATGTGAGAGTTGGACTGTGAAGAAGGCTGAGCACCAAAGAATTGATGCTTTTGAACTGTGGTATTGGAGAAGACTCTTGAGATTCCCCTGGACTGCAAGGAGATCCAACCAGTCCATTCTGAAGGAGACCATCCCTGGGATTTCTTTGGAAGGAATGATGCTAAAGCTGAAACTCCTGTACACTGGCCACCTCATGCAAAGAGTTGACTCTTTGGGAAAGACTCTGATGCGGGGAGGGATCGGAGGCAGGAAGAGAAGAGGATAACAGAGGATGAGATGGCTGGATGGCATCACCGACTCAAAGGACGTGAGTCTGAGTGAACTCCGGGAGATGGTGATGGACAGGGAGGCCTGGCGTGCTGTGATTCATGGGGTCACAAAGAGTCGGACATGACTGAGCGACTGAACTGAACTAAACTGATGCTCAATTCTAAGCTCCATGTTCTCCCACAGCCCCTTCCCAGTAAGAAAAGATAGGGACAAAGGCTTCCTTTTCCTTCACTGGTCTCACAAAACTTAAAGGCTTCTAGAAGAATGAGAAACATTTCCTTTTCACAGAGGGCTTTCATTTCTAAACTGATCTAGGCAGCTTTATGAATACCCTTAACAGAGACAAATTGGAGGTTTCTCTCACCAGGGTCACAAAATAATGCAGATGTGGAAATTTAGATAAATTGGATTAAATTATAGGAATGGACTAGATGGAGGCTCAGATGGTAAAGAATCTGCCTGCAGTGCAGGAGACCCAGGTTCAATCCCTGGGTCGGGAAGATGCCCTGGAGAAGGGCATGGCAACCCATTCTAGTATTCTTGCCTGGAGAATCCCATGGACAGAGGAGACTGGTGGGCTACAGTCCATGGGGTTGCAAACAGTCAAACACGACTGAGCAACTAACAGTACAACTACTCCTAGATGGAGTCAAGATTTGAGATTTGGTGATTTTGGAGGCCCCGTGACTCTCCTGCTGCCTTAGTATCTCTCTCGTAAAGTACCAGGGGAGGATGAAGAAATTCCTGAAGCCTGTTACGATCTTGAGTCCCTGGCGAGCCTTCTCCCACTAGAAGGAACAGCCAAACCTCAGGCAATAAGCCGCAGAACGGCAGCTACCTGCTTCTCTGCCCCTTTCTCCACCCACCGCAGACTGCTGGCACCAGAGCAGAAGAAGAGAAGTAAAATGGATGCGTTTGGTTTCTTTCTTTCTGCCACAGACAGGCAGCTACGGCCAGGCTCTCCTTTAAAAGTGGGAGGAAAGGTAGACTCGTCCTATTTGATTAGGGCGCTCACCATCACACAGCGGTTGCAATTAGTCCGCGCCAGGCTTCTTCAGGCCCGGCTTCTTTTCCGAAGTGGGAAAGGGAACACTCAGGGTCTATTGAATTGGAGCGTGGCATCTGCTGCGCACCGAGGGGAGAGGTCGGGGGTCAGTGCTTGATTTTGATAAAGCGTGCCAGATTAATTGTCTTCGGTAATCCTGTTTGTCATGCTAGCTCTGCAGAGGCGTCTTTGTGGCACAGGCTGACATATGGGCCCGCCTGCTGCTTGCCTATTCACCACCCCACCCCACCCCCAGCCCCAGCACATGCTCTCCACAGTTGGATGGGTTCCCAGGGCCTTGTTTGCCAGGGAAGTGGGGCCTCCTGCTCCCATTCAGCCAGCCGCCATCTCCACAAACAGGCTTCCTAATCTTCAAGCCTGCCTGAGCTATTGAAAAAGCCTGCATTATTCAAAGAGGCCTAAAGAGAGAAAGGGAGAGAGGAGGGGTGGGGGCAGCTAGTGGGGAGAGAAAGGAGATGAGGAGAGGAGGGAGACATCTAAACGCCAGAGATGAGAGTGAAAGAGTCTCCAGACTGGGGATGGGGGGGCCAGTGGGGAGGAAGGAGACCAAGAAATATAATTAGAAAAAATAGCAGCCATGAACTTCAGGCAGAGCCCTTCAGGAGGCTGATTATAGCTCCTCTCCACATCTGAATCTATCACCAAATTACACCCTGCCTCTTTTGTAAAATAAATGTTAATAAGAGGTAATTTGGGCCCTGCTGATTGTTAAGCTCAATGGAGATAGAAAAAAAATTTTTTTTTCTGCCTCTGTGTGTGTGTGTGTGTGTGTGTGTGTGTTTATTGTAATATCTGGAGAGCTCTTTTTTCTTTCCCAACCAAAATTTATATTCAGCCACAAAAGATGAAGCAAACATTCGATGGCCTGACACAAGCGCCAGAGAATCGAGAAGAGGTTGAGTTTCACAATGAAGAGTGAATGGACAGGTTGGCACGTGGTCCTTGGTCCACTGAAAGGTGCAGAGGGTGTGCTCCGGAGAGAAGGCCCCCTGGATTTCAGAAGACAGAGGCTAGAGGAGGGAGGAGGGCTGCTCTGCCTGCCTGGTGAGGAGAGGAGGCTTCCTGCTCTAAATAGCTTTGCCTTTCTTTGGTTTAAAAGCGGGGGTTTTTTTTTCATTTACACAATCATTATGTTGAGTTGCTGACAATTCTTTGGGGGGCTTTTACATGTAAAAGCACAAAAAATAGACAATCCTGTGGCAGAGCTTTTGAAACTGTTCCTATGATGTGTACTTACGAGCGGATTCAGAGATGGAGCAATTAGAAACAGTGAATAATAACCTTCTGATCAGACAAAAGTGTGGAGATGTTAAAATGCGAATCCTTGATCACAATTTCCCTGAAGCAGTCCTGCCTGCGTCTTTGTGCTTCTGTTCTCATCAACACCGTAGAGATGGGGGCAACTCAATCGATAGTGTCTCTGATGAGAGACTGCTTGGTCTCCAGTCATGATTTCTTCATTATTTAACTAAGTATTTAACAGAGTATTTACTCTGAATACTATTTTTGTTTTGAGTGGGGGATGATGGTCATTTGACAATGTCATTATCTATCATTGATCTCAAGGGGAACATAATAGACTTTCAAAATTTCAGAAACTTAACTAAGAAGAAATAGTTTAACCATCCCCTTCTTGTAGATATTCAAATTAAAAGATTTTTGTCCCCCTCCCCAAAGGGTTGACTCCAGTTCTTACCGCTTTGGGGGCTATGTATTTCCACATGTCCTTGTTCTACTTCCTGTTATAAACAAAGCAGACATTGGATTCAGGAACGCATGGCTGGGCGTGTAGTGGGAACAGAAACAAGGTAATCACGTTTCTGTTTTCATAGAGCTTATGGTGTATCAGGGTTTTTGGTTATCTGGCCATAGAACAGTGCCAGGCACATCCCATGAACTCATTAAATTTTATTTATTCAAAAAATCCCTCAAATTTTTGAGTAGACAAGTAGCAAATTTTTCCACATGTCCAAGGTGGAATGCTTGCTTTCACTTATACATTATGTTATAAAGAAAAGAAAAGAAAGAGGAGGGAAAATCAACAACATATTTTGAGCACATAGTCTATGCTTGGTCTATACCAAGTACTTTATAAACATTATCCCTTGTAGTCTTTTAACAGAACCTGCAGATGGGAGGAGCTGAGAGCTTGTGCACACAGGGGGCTCCTTATTAGTTGTATAATTGAAATCACCTGATAGCTCTGTAAAATGAGTTATAGCTGATGCCATGCCCAAATGTCATCACTAAGAGTCTCTGGGGGTGCAGCCCAAAAAATCAATATTAAAAAGAAAACAAAAAAATGAGTTCCCAGGTGATTCTAATGAGAATCCAGAAATGAGAATCACTAATTTTAAGTTATATTTTTCAAACTTTGATGTGCACACCAGTCTTCTGGGTGTCTGGCTAAAATGAAATTTCCCAGTAGGTTGGTTTGTGGTGAAGCCTGAAATTCTAGAGCTCTAACAAGCCCTTGGGTGATGGGTGCAGTAGTGCTGGTCTCTCAACTTCTTCGGAGGAAGCAAGGCTTTGAGATGAAGCAGCTCATACAATGGCTGACCTGGATTTCACACCTTGATTTTTCCAACTGAAGAGCCTGAGTTCCTGAGCCCTGTGATCCTCTGCCTCCTGCACAATGAATTCCAGCATTTATGGAAGCATAGTGCAATGTGAAGAACACTCATCCGTGTGTCTGGTGATCTGGGCTTACTTATAGTACTTTCACTGCCCTTGACTTTGGGTCTTGCCTCCTAGTTCTCTCTTCTGTAATTTGCAGAGTTTGGAATTGATTATAGTTGTGGTCCTTGAATTCTCAAAGTGTCACCTATTTAAATGTCTTCCATGAGATTGGACATTTCTGGTAGGGAAAATACCACTTTAGGAAGAGAAAATAACTTTTTTCTTTTCTTTTTTTAAAATGAGTGTATGGATTTCATTNCTGTAATTTGCAGAGTTTGGAATTGATTATAGTTGTGGTCCTTGAATTCTCAAAGTGTCACCTATTTAAATGTCTTCCATGAGATTGGACATTTCTGGTAGGGAAAATACCACTTTAGGAAGAGAAAATAACTTTTTTCTTTTCTTTTTTTTATATGAGTGTATGGATTTCATTATTTGCTTGCTGGAATGATAAAGAAGTATTGGTATTATTGGGAAGCATCCTTGGTTCAATAACGTTCCCAGAACAATCCCATGTGATGTCTTTTATCATGGTTGTTTGGTCACTAAATCACATCTTTGCAACCCATGGACTGTGGCCCACCAGGCTCCTTTGTCCATGACATTTTCCAGGCAAGAATGCTGGAGTGGGCTGCATTCCCTTCTCCAAGGACTCTTCCAGACCCAGGGATCGACTCTGCATCTCCTGCTTTGCCAGGTGGATTCTTTACCGCTGAGTCACTAGGAAAGCCCTGTGTTGTCCTTTGCCTTTCCCCATTTTGTTTACCACCAGTTGGGCATTCATTCAGTAAAGAACATTGATTAAAATGGGAATCTGTAAAGAGACATTAATTATTTCCATCTTAACAGGACCTGGTGCTTTCAGAATGCCCTCAGGTGACTTGGATGGGAGCTGGGTACAGGTAATAATGAGGCTTTATCAGTCAGACATACACTACCTGTGCCTGGATGGCTAAGACACAGATATAAAAAACATTCAGAAAGGAATAAACTCCATATCATCCTTTCCTTTTTGGCTGGATTCCTGGGCAGGTCTGTCTCAGGGTCTTCCAGCCTTNTCCAGTATTCTTGCCTGGAGAATCCCATGAACAGAAAAACCTGGTGGGCTACAGTCCTTGGGGGTAGAGTCAGGCATGACTGTCAGCACAGCACAGCACATTTGTATTCTTTACCCTACTTATTTCAAGAATCCTCAGCCATTTGCCAGTAGTAGTAGTAGTAGTAAAAAGGAGGAGGAGCAGGAGAAGAAGAAGATGAAGGAGAAGGATGGAGACAAGGAGGAGGAGGAGGAGAAGGATAAATATTATGATAGTTATTATCTGCTCAGTTTCAATCTCACTATATGCTCACCTCCAAATTCACAGATAGGTTCCACTATTTCCTCCACGCAAAGGGGGAGAGATTGAGGTTTAGAAAATGTAACTTGCCCAGGGTCCCACAGGCTACCATACACAGTTTCCCAGGCAAGAATACTGGAGTGGGTTGCCTTTTCCTTCTCCAGGAGATCTTCCTGGTCTAGGGCTTGAATCTATGCTTCTTGCATCTCCTGCCTTGGCAGGCAGATTGTTTACCACCGTGCTAGCTGGGAAATCCCCAAATAACATAATAAGAATTAATTTAAAAAGTGGAAGGGGCAATAAGAATATCCCATAACTCTGAAGAAACACTGAAGAGAGAAATATCTAATTTAAGTGCTATCAATTAAGGGAAATAATTTAGGATCTAAGAGCAGAAGGAAGAGGAGCAATGGAGACCCCATTCTGTTGGGTTGAAAGGCTCATATTACTCTGGCTATTTTCTCATATAAATATTTAAATATGTGGTATCTTCTTTGAATTGATCTGGGTGTATAGGTCTCCCTAAAACAGTAAAAGCTAAGTTGCTGAATGAATACCTTGCTAATTGAGTTCCCAATGATGCAAGCTTCTTGATCTCCTGAGTAGTAACTCGCTGGCCATCTTGTGTGTAAAGTTCTCAAGTTTTAGAAATGATTATGAAAGTTACCATCAGAAATTATGAAAAAGTAGTACTAAACAATGCAAAAAATGATTCATATGTATTTCAAGGCATAATTCCAAAGATCTCACATGTTTCAAACTGTTTAACTTTCAAAAAACCCTCGAAGTACAGAATCCTGGAAGTGCTGCTAGACATGCACCCAAGCCTGGTTTCTTACTTTCTGATCACATTTTGTTGTCTGTCTTGTAGTTCCCTGTGCCTTGTCATGACTTTCAATAAATGTCATGTGGACAGCTGTGAAATTCCCTGCTTCTGGTCCAGGACCACGCACACACCTCCCATGAACAGTCCTCCATGCTCTTTTCAATTTCCAGCTGGATGAAAAGGTGATGCTCCCTTCTCTTTACCCAACATACGCACATGTGCACATGCGTAGACATAAATATGCAAAGTGCTGTCTTTGCAGTCTACATACTAAAGAATATAACACCACAAAATAAAGAAGCCCATTTGCAGAAGAGCCATCCAACCAGGGATATACATTAGACTATACTTGGAACAAGAAACATGGTGTTAATTGGTTAGAGCTCTAACGTTTAAGATTTACTCGTTAGGGCAGCAAGTCTACCAAAAAATATACAGGACTATTTCTCCCATCTTACAGCCAAGACACTGAGGCTTAGAGAGTTTAAGTTGCTTGCCTACGACCTTTTAAAGAACCAAGATTTTCAAGCAGATCTGATTCCAGAGCCCAAACATTTATCTACAATGCTAAGTTGGAATTTAACTCATTTCTTTCTTCTTAGATGTGACATTAGTTATACTTCTGGATAAAACTAAGTGAATAATGATATAGGGCAAAGTAGTCACTGCTAAGAATTTTTAAAAGATGTGAATTTTCCCTTGTTTTCCTTTATTTCTGTAGAGTCTTGTGCTTATTGCTGTTGGTTTTAAGTTTGGGAGCATATTCAGTCTTACCGACTAAAGGTTGGAGCTTGGGATAAGGATAGGTAGATACAAAGTTAGTGTTCCCAAGAAGTGTCAGTTCTGCCATTGAAAGGCTGCGTGCATTTTGTGAGACATGAACCAACCAAAAAAGAAAAAAACAGCAAAAAGTTTTCAGTGCAACATTTATCCTTGTTCTGAACTTTAGTATTCTTGAAACAAATAGTAACCAATAAAAATAAACATGGGAGTAGGTTTTTAAATTGCTATAATGAAATTAATGGAGATGGAATTGCAAGTCAAGGCTGTAGCAGAGAGTACTCGGTTTAAGATATTAAATTGGATTTATAATTCCAAATCTCTTGGTCTTGGCTGAGGAAAATTGTCAAATTCTCCACAAACATAAGGCCATTCCTTCATACCTGTCTCTCATCTGGACTATTTCTCAGTATCTACTGTCCACTCCCCCCCCCAACCAACAATCATATTTCCCTGCCATATAATTCAAGTTCCTGGATGGATAGGGAACCACTTTTATGCATATTTTATCCCTTATATTGTCTGCTGCTGCTGCTGCTAAGTCACTTTAGTTGTGTCCGACTCTGCGTGACCTCATAGATGGCAGCCCACCAGGCTCTGCCGTCCCTGGGATTCTCCAGGCAAGAACACTGGAGTGGGTTGCCATTTCCTTCTCCAATGCATAAAAGTGAAAAGTATTGTCTAGTGTGGTGTTTTCTCAAAATAAGCTGTTCAACAAACATCTGCTAAGTCAATGGATATCTTAATGGTCTCTAAAGTGAAATGGGATTTAATTTAACACTTGAGTCCCTCACCAGATATAGCACAGGTAGGTATAATATCTTAGGAATCTCCTTTGGTAAGCTAAGTATTAGTCATTGCTTCCCAAATAGCTGACTCTATGCCTAGATGTTCATTTTAATAAAGCACCCTGCTTATTCACAGCATGGAAATGAAAATACAATTTTTAACCATTAGGATTTCAAACTAGCACAGAATAAAAAGGAAAAGTTGTTGCAACATCTTTGAAAGTAAACATTAATATACAAAGAGACACAAAATTTGAGTGCATGCAAAAACTGGTGAAAACTGAATAAGAGCTGACAGCTGGTTGATTTTGCTCTGCTTATCAGTTTTCTGAGCTGATAATCAACTTTTTTTCCATGTCATCATTGAGGGAAGCTGGATGATGGGCATGATGGACTTTTCTGCAAATTTTTTGCAACTCCTTGTCAGTCTCTAGGGCTTCCCAGGTAAACTTCCCAGGTTAGAAGTAAAAAACACATCTGCCAATACAAGAGACGTTAAGAGATGCAGTTTTGATCCATGAGTCAGGAAGATCCCCTGGAGGAGGGCAGGACAACCCACTCCACTATTCTTGGCTGGAAAATCCCGTGGACAGGAGCCTGGTGGTCTATAGTCCATTGGGTCACAAAGGGTTAGACATAACTGCATGCACGCACATGAATGTCTAAATATTTCAAAATAAAAAGTTTTAGGAAGTAGGGTAGAACTCTTTATTGGTATATGAGGATATCAGAAAATGTGTCTATCTTTTTAATTTACAAAGTTCATTTGGTCATTAAAAAGACCTTTGGGAAGTTTTTGCATTGAGATCCAATATTAAAGCCCCTTATATAACCTAGCACTTCTATTCATATAATAGGGTGACACAGATTATGAAAAGATATATTTTGCTAATAAATATTTGTTTTTCTTGGCTGCTGAATATGGTACCTATGTAGGAATAATTCACAGTTCAAATTTAATGCACACTGTGTTAATTTTATAACTTTCAAACTCACTTGATATTGAGTCATTTGATATTGCTTTTTTCGTACTGATGGTAGAATTTACTGCTTTGTTTTAAATATGCCTTCACTGATTACAACACTGGAGATTTCTGCCATCTCAATACTAATGGTATAATTTTATGTTTGTAATACAATACATTGAAACTATATTATACAAACAGGCTAAATTGATGAAATAAAACCCATCTCACAAACACACACAAATATAAACATACATACATACAAATACAATATTCCATGAATTTAGATGTCTTTAGATGTATTCTATGTATTTAGATGTATTCAGTTAGAAAAAGCCACTGTGTTCATTTCTAAAATTCTCAAATATTTATTCATATTGCTTATAATTTATTTTCCTTAGATTTATCCTTGACATAGTCTCTTAAAGAAAAAAAAAGTTTAATGACATTTCTCAGGAAAATACTAAATAGACTATCTTTCTATAACTAGATTTTAAAGATAGAAGAGACTTTATAAATAATAAAATTCAACTGGCTTATTTTAAAAAATAAGAAAATGAGACTTAACCATGACATATGATTTAGTGGGACAGTCTGGATTAAAAAAACAGACTTCTAATTTTCAAAATAGTGTACATTTCAGTGTCTGACCTTACCTCATGAGAGAGCATGTAAAAAATTCAAAATCTTAGGGATTAAAAGTTCCACTTAGGTAAGTTCATCACATTATTTCCAGATATATAAGTAGCTGGTGTTGATATCTAAGATACTTATTAATATTCATGCATATTATATCCTTCCTCTTCCCTTAATCTGATGAAGCAGGCTACAAAAAAAAAATAGAAAGAAAGAAAAATGCCTAGGAATTGCTTAGTCTAGGACTGTACTGAAGGAAGAAAGGAGCCTGAGAAATATGTCAAGGTTCTTTTTCCTCTGGTGTCATTGTGCTGTCTCGATATGAAGAATTATGTGCCAAAAAGAATCTTTGTTTCATTGTCCGTCTGGAAAACTGCATTAGTTATGTGTTGGCATTCTGTGATTGGTGAGATATCCTACTGTTTTTCATGTTTCAAACTTATTTGCCATATTGTTTAATTAGCTAATTAGTCTTTTTCCTTTCCTTTCTCAATAACATTTCATGAACTGCTGTCATTTTGGAAAAGCAGAATTGTAGCCTTTTCAAGTCTCTACGAATTTTTCCTCTTCACTGATCTTTGTTTTGTGAGAGAGCTATACTGGACTTCTAGGATGGCGAGAGAAAGATGGAAGCATGGACTGGGAAAGGAGAGATACACTGATTGGAACTTAAGAAGGCTTCTTTTGCCCACCCCCTTCACTCACTCCACCAACACTGATGGTCTCATCAGGATTCATCGTTCCTCTTTGCATATCTTCAATGTTTCTGTCTCCACTGATGTCCATTATCCTCTTACATAAACAATATAGAGAAGTTAAGGAGATTATGCACGGTCTCTGAGTTATGCATGGTCTTTGAGAGTATCAGAAAAAAATATGAGGAACTCTGAAATGGATGAAAATAATTACTGATATCTTCAACAGAGAACTATGTGCTAAGGTTGAACTGTTTTCCAACTCTCTAGTTCAGTTCAGTTCAGTTCAGTCGCTCAGTCGTGTCCGACTCTTTGCGACAAATCGCAGCACTCCAGGCCTCCCTGTCCATCACCAACTCCCAGAGTTCACTCACACTCACATCCATCGAGTCAGTGATGCCATCCAGCCATCTAATCCTCGGTCGTCCCCTACTCCTACTGACCACAATCCCTCCCAGCATCAGAGTCTTTTCCAATGAGTCAACTCTT